>CCAG010007751.1:0-102467 GCA_001077435.1 Glossina morsitans morsitans | reverse complement strand
TAAACTTTTTAATTGATAACAATTCAACAAAAAGAACGAAAAAAGGGAGGATAAATAAGTGAATACCACAATTTATAACGGCAACAATAAAAACAAAAAATTCGAACAAGACAATTAAACTTTAGATCTAGAGAAATTAAATGGTGCATAAGTTTAATTTATGGATATATTTACATAGAAAGCATACATACGTGTAGCGTTATTCTCTACAATTTTCCTACCTTGCAAGAACAAATGAGGAAGAAAAAAAGAAAATCCTCCATACAGTGTCTGAAAAAATGAAAACGTTCAGAAACACAATAAAAGCGTTCAAGCTGATATGCAAAAAAAAGAGAGAACTTACAAGAAATACAAGAAGAAATGTTAAAAAGCACAGTAAACATGTTAAAAATTTGCAATAGATATGTTAAATGTCGTTATGTTTGAATTAAAATTATGTCGAGGTAGGTAAACTAAAAAAAACTAAAGTAACAATATTTTTCTAATGTTTAATATGCTTATGTGTATGTGCGTAATTATAGGTTGCACAAACCACAATTAACGAAACATTGTAGGGCGATGCATACGTGTAACGAGTATTGTATTTTTACAGTGTGGGTGCTCTGAAGAGAGAATGAGATAAACAGGAATGCAAAAAAATGGTAATTCAAATGCCTAACCAAAATCACTGCATACTTTGATTTAAGAATTTCAAAGACCAATTGGATGTACCTTCTGTTGTGTACGTTGATTTCGAATGTATTCTAGAATTAGTTAACACTCAAAATTCAACTAACATCAAATCGATACACAAACATATTCCGTTTGCCTATAATTATTACGCTAACTGTTCTTTTGGCAAAAATTAGGTTTATTTACAATATATAGCGGAGAAAATTCGACAAAATATTTCCTTCAAAATCTAGTTGAAAATGTTTTATTTGTGTAAAGTTGAACCTGTGAACTCTTTGACGCCTGCTGAACAGGAAGGCAAAAACCCGATATAATTTGTCACATTAGTGGGAAATCTTATCTCTCGAAATAAGAGTAGCTGCTCATAATAAATGCAATTTAGAATATAAAGTTTTTAGAAGAAAGAAAGTAAACATTTCCCATATTTTTCCGTAATTTTTCAGCATATGATTGTCATTTGTTTATATGGGATTATATGGAATTATATATCCATGAAAGGTGGCGTAAATACACACAAAATAAGGAATTGTATATATGTATCCATATCTAAGAAAATCGTTTTAGGCGAAAAAGAATACGTTGATTTACGTTTTTTTTGATTCATTGAAACTTATGACATCAAGTTTACAAAGACGATACAGATTTAATCATCGTAAAATCAGTTTATTACAACGATAATGAATTCAATTTGATGAAAAGTAAGGGCATCTTTCCTTATGATAAGCTAGATTCTATTAATCGACTTGAAGAAACACAATTACAACCTCGTTAATCCTTTTTCAATACATTAACCAATGAGCCATGTAATGTATAAAACTATGAACATGCTAAAAAAGTCTAGAATACATTCTAATGTAGAACCCTCGGAGACTATTTACTATTATATTTGAAAGTATATTTCCTATTATGTGATCCTTGTCAATGCTATACTATACTTGGTTTGTCTTGGAATGCAATGATGAAGACAACAGAAATAGATTTGGAATTATTGACCGACATTAAGAAATATTATATTATATTTTTCGAGGTATAAGGGAAGGGAATTAGTCATAATTTTTGTAAATATAGCTGGGCTAGCCAGGTGGTACAGAGTGTAGTTACAGCTCCACTCATCTACATTACACAGATTTAAACCATAAAACATATTACTTTATACGTTATCGAAACCTTCAAAAAGTATTTGCCATGATGTTGTTTTTAGAAAAAACATAAAATGTTTAAATTCAATGAATCAGATTGGTTGAAAAAATACATTGATTTTAATAATTATCATAGAACATTAGCTAAAAATTCTTTTGAACAAAATTTGTTCAAGTTGTTGAATAATGCTGTTTACGGTAAACTATAGAAAATGAAGGTAAACGAAAAATTACTAAAATAATGGGAGAATAGGTGAGTAGAGGTAGGTTGAGGGCGAGAGCTCTAACAGCTAGACCAAATTTTTATAGCTCAAATAAAAATTTCAGACGAAATGATTTTGATTCAGATGAATATAGTACGTGTTGAGTGCAATTTACATTGGGTTTACCGTCTTATGCTTGAAGCATAAAGCCTCAAAAAAGCGACAAAGACAAAATTTAAGTACTTGTACATTTATGTAGGTATGGCGGATGTTTTCCAATTTTGCACCTAAGCAGTAGAGTGCTTTGCAAAGTAAATGTGAAAAACTTCAGCTTTCTGAATTCTACAATTTCCGAGTAGCGAGCAAAAATTTAAAAATTTTTCAGTTTACGTTCTACTGCGCGTTTCCGCTCGGACCGATTTGACCCATTTTCGATACGAACCTGTGTGCATTTTTGCGATCAGGAGAATGTCAAAAACACACACCACACAGACACACAGATAAATAGACGGACAGACATGGCTAAATCAACTTAGAATTTCACACTGAAGTTCCCTTTTGGGTGTTACATATATTATGGGAAAAAACAAAGCGAGTTCACCTCCATCTTACAGTGATGGGTATCATCATGCAGGAATTCATTTGGTTACGACCAAAATGGTATTCTTTTAATATCGATGAAAACGAAAAAGAAACTAAGAAAATTAAAGGTGGACAATAATGTGTTACACGCGAAGCTTACGGTCGATGACTTTAGAAAATATTTATTTGAAAGCAAATTTCATTATGATTCCATGCACGTTCTCCGATCAAAAATACATCAGTTCTATACAGAACGTATCGGAAATCCAGCTTATTCCAGCTAATTGATTATCCCAGAAAATAAATTTTCAAGAGACTTTCATTTTAATTTCAAAATAAGAGTAATGGGCGTGGACAAATATTTGGCCAAATACGCGGTCGAGTTAAAAGTCAGAATAGTATACTACAAGATGTCTCTATGGTCTTATGGAGATAGATGATAATAAGTTGCTTTTTACGTATGTTTAAAAAAAACAACTTATTGTTATTTGTCTCTATGAGACCATAAAGACATTTTGAAGTACCTATGATCTATGATACATACCATATGCCGACTTCCAGTTCAACTTCGTATTGTGCGAAACATTCTATTATGAAGGTTAAAAAAATAAATATAATTTTTAAAATAAATAAATGAGAAGGTTTAAAAAAAAAAATATATATACGTATATATTAACAAAAAATATATATATATATATGATTTTAAAAAATAAATTGAAAAAAATTTTCTTTTCATTTTATGTTTGTTTGATATTATACAAGTACCAAGTTTTTTGAGAAGCACCAAAATTTTTTAATTTAATTTTTGGTTTTTTTGTTATCAATTCTTTAATAAAAACGAATACAAACTTCCTCTGCTGTAGGGTATACTCGGTTTAGAAGTTAGTTTGCAATACCACCCCAAGAATACAATTGACTTCCTATTCCGTATTGTACACACAGTTTGGTTTGCAAAACAACCGGAATAATACAATTAACTTCCTATACTGTTGGGTATATTTAGCTTAGAAAATAGTTTGCAATACCATTGCAACATTGCAATTAACTTCCTTCGCTGTAGGGTATACTCAATTTAGAAAATGGTTTGCAACATCACCAGAACAACACAATTAACTGCCTATGCCGTGTGATATACTTAGTTTAGAAATTAGTTTGCAACGTCACCAGAACAACACAATTAACTACCTACGCTGTAGGGTATACTCAGTTCAGAAAATGATTTGCGATGCGACCGTAGCAAAACAATCAATTCCTGATGTTATAAGGTATACTCAGTTCAGAAATTGGTTTGCGACTCCCCCGCAACAATACAATTAACTTGCCATGCTGTAAGGTATATTCAGTTTAGAAAATGGTCTGAGACTCCACTGACACAATACAATATACTTCCTGTGCTGTAGAGTATACTCAGTTTTAGAGAATGGTTTGCAACACCGCTGCAACAATACAATTAACTTCCTACGCTGTAGGGTATGTTCAATTTAGAAAATGGTTTGCGACACCACTTCCTCTGCTGTAGTGAGTACACAGTATAGAAAATGGTTTGTAACACCATCGAAACAATACAATTAACTTCCTATGCTGCAGAGTATACTCAGTTCAGAAAGCGGTTAGCGACACCATCGCATCATTTCAATTAACTTGCTATTTTGTAGGGTACCCCGCCTTAACACAATTAACTTCCTATGCTGTAGGTTACGCTCAATTTATAAATTGGGTTGCAACACCAGTACAACAGCATTCTCGAAATCCCGATACGAACACCGTTTAGGCCACATTCGGTCTCCGAACCTCAAAAAAAGGACGTAGCTCAGCACACAAAAAATTTTTAATGTAGAGTATTCTGAACGTCGCTATTTATCTGCATTGTGCATCGAAAATGTATGAAAAAGGTGACGTGGGACATAAACTTATTACCTATTAACACTGAACAATACATACAATCGTTGTAGATTATATATATATTCACACAATGAATTTTTCAAAGCGATATCTTTAACCGTTTAAGTTAACGGTTTCGGGAATTAAACATCAAAGCGTCACGAATGACACACTTGCCCTGCTAGTTCCTTTTTTTTCCCATGCACGTGTTCTTGCATCCAACGCCTGAGATTAGACCTGAGTAACGTTACAAATAGCATTGGCAAAGATTTAAGGAGAAACTAACTGGCTTAAGCAGCGACACTGATCGAATATCGCTTTAATTTTTTCAAATTTTCCAATACCGTGAGTTCTTTTTTTAATTGCAAAAAACCCCTTTTTTGTCTCCACAAAAAGCTTATAAAAATGAACGTCACACTTTCTGTAATCGGGACAAGACCAACGGTATCCCTTCATTTCATATAACACTGCGTCTGCAGCTCGGCCAGTAATACCAACGCATTTGGTGTAGTAGTCGCTCACAACGCCAGCAAGTAATGAAGCTATCCGATCCAGGGCCAGTTTTGACACACTATGATATAAGTAAACATTCCATATTACCAGACAAAATAGAATTTTTTTGAGAGAAAAAAGGCAACAAAAATTTATCAATTATTTATAATGGTAACTTAAAATAGCGCACAAAATACGCACTACTGAAACAGTATAACAGATAGACCAACGATATATTTACTAAACTGTAAACGAAAATTAACTAGGAACGGAGATGTTTGGAAAACAACAACAAATCAAGCCAAGCAAAAAACAAAAAATAGGAAAAAGATGAAAGGCACCGTAAGGATTAACAAATCTTTAAACCTAGAATTTCATCGAAAAAACGTTTTATAGAACTGTAGATTTAACAGACTTTGATGACAATAAATATAACCAAGTGCTCGAAAGACAAACAAAAGTGAGCCCCAGAAAACGAGAAAAAAAACAAGGAAGAATACGCACAAGAGCAACAAGTGTTGATAGCAGAATATTGATTATTGCTATTAAAACTCAATAACACTTCCAAATATATAAATAAACAATATCATTTAACTATGAAACACTATTTGCCACAATTTAGGCTTTTTCAAACTTAACAATCAATTAAATGAATATATTAGGAAAAACAATTGCGAAATTAATAAGCACTAGAAAATAAGGCGTAAGTAACTGCAGGTTTACTGACTCATCACTCATTACTCCGCTGGTAAAAACCAAGTGGTAACCAAGCTTCATCGAAGCATAAGGACCACGACATCTGCATAATGCTCTCCGAACTCCACCATCCTATACAAAACCCTCTATTAACTATCAACCTAGCAGGCCAGCAGCCCGTCACTCGCTTTAGCTGCCTGTCTGCAGATGTATCCTCCGATAATGGCAGATCAATTAATTGCCGAGCAATGTTGGACACGATCTTAAATCAACGTTATTACTAAAAGAGCTGCTCTATATTTGGACGTATCTTTAAAATCCACCACCAACGAGTCAACATGCCGGTGTGCTCAACATTAGAAAATTATTCCACTCGGGTTGAAGACTTTGTACTTTCCGACATTGTATCTAAGAAATCTAGTCGTGGGTATAACAGACTAGAACATGCCAGGCAATATCATTCTAGCTAATCCATCATTCAACAGATCCAATAATCTAGATGGTGGCACTGAAGTCTAGCTAGTCATTTTAAAGGGCAAGAAAATAAAGCTGCACAACAAAAATGCTGCCCACAAATCAAGACATAGTCTTTGGTTGGATAGCTACAGAGCAACTTCCAACTGAAAGCTATGAGAAGCCCACATGTACGGTATTGTCCGAAAATGAACTTGATTGCAAGGTAGACCGTATTTGGCAAATCAAAAAGATACCAGAATTAGAGCAATTTTCACCACCAACTAAATGTTTACAATCATTGCCTCAAAAATATCCGGCAAAAGTATCCTTGTGGTTCTGGAACGTTATTAAAATATTTCTATGTTGACAATTATCTGTCGCGATCGGATAGTCTAGTAACAGCCATCCACACACAAAATGGGGTAACTGCCATCTGAAAAACCTCGCAGGCATAACTTGTACAGTTGATTCTTTCAGAAGATCAAGAATTGACTTAGATTTTATGACGATATCAACAACACACTGTCAAAAAACTGGCCATGAAGGTCAATCTTTTTCAGATTTCCCGTCATGCTGTATCTGACGTTTGCAGAAGGTTTAATCGTATGGAACTCTTGTCAACGGTCCCAGTCTCAGCAAAAATTTTAATTCACCAATTATGGAAGTATCACTGGTCTTAGGACCACGAATTAACCAATTCTCAGCGAACTAAGCAATTTTCAGATACAAAGACATGCTGTTTTCCCAGGAGAATGGCAACTTGCAACTACACTCATTCACGGAAGCGGCCGAAATGGAGTGGAGCGTCGCAATTTATTTGGGATCAATCACCAAAGGTAGAAGAACAGTGTACGATTGCTATGTCGTACATCTCGTATTGCACGCCTCAAGACACAAGCAATTCCACCGTCGAAATTATACGCCGCACTTTTGAGAGCTACGATAACGAGCCACGTGGTAAAAGATCTCTATTGCCTCGACAAATCTACTTTTTGTTGGGCTAATTCACAAATCAATTTATCCTGGATTTCATCCCAATCCACCTTATTTGACACATTCGTGGCCAACAAGGTTGCTCGAAAGCAGGAACTCTCGTCACACTTTCAATGGGAGCATGCACATTCCAATAAGAATACTACCGACATATTATCTTCATGACTAACGCGCAGGGTGCTAAAAAAAGACCTAAAATTGGTTCTTTGAACTGCTGATTTTACACACGCTTTGGCCTAATGAGTCAGCCACAACCGATCTGCCAGGCAGATGTAGAAAGAAAGAAACTAGTTGCCGTTCAAACAACGCTGATAATATTCGAAGCATTGTTTACAAGTGTACCAACAGGACCTCATTCCGATCGTTAATGAATATTATACGGCGTTTTTGGATTAACGTTAATCCGAAAGAACGCAGTCTCGGCACTGATCATCATAGTCAACGCTATGCGATCAGATTTTAAGCTAGAATTGAAGAAACTCCAAACGCATCATTGTGTCAGCAGAACTAGTCAACTAAATCCGCGCAACTCCTTATTGGATACAAGGGGAATTATTCGAGTTGGAGTTCGATTGCAATCAGTATCCACTGTTATTGCTAGTTGGGCTTCTGCTGACGTAACTACATGAAAAACGCTAATGACACGATTAATAGTTCAACATTCCACTTTCGATGTTGCCAAGTCAACATTAATGAAATAAATAATGTAGAGCGCACTTATCATTCCTTAATAGTAGAGCTGATTTTCGCATCCCTTTTCAAGACGCCTAAAACGCTTTAACGGCTCGGACATTGCCAGGCTCTATGTTGTGGCAATGCAACAAATTTTGTCGGCGCTCATAATCAACCGGTAGAGTTAAATACTGCAAAATCCAACGACAATACAGAAAGCAATAAAGGATATTTGTCGAAAAAGTAGGATGCAATTTCAATTTCTTCAACTAAGGGCCACAAATCTTGATGGCCTCTGCAAAATTGTCGTCAAATCTACCAAAAAACTGCTTGTTCGCTTGTTGGCAATGCTGCGCATATATATAATATAGATTAGAAACCGTAATGGTAGATTAGAAACCGGAATGGTAGAAATAGAAGCTGTTCTTAGCTGAGATATCCCGATGTCAGAAAACTCTGATCATCCGACTGCTTTAACATTGGTGAGCCTTTCGGCAAACTCGACATGGTGGTCCTAATAAAGGATAACAGTGCCCCACCACTTCAATTGTGTAAAGGCGCTGAACAGTGGAATTAAGTCAGCGGATTCCACATGCTTACAACTTCACGAGTCACTATAGCGAACGATTATGACACAATATAAATATATACAATCTGAGTAACAACATCCTTTTATGCCATCGGGCAAAACGAGGAATTGCGTTTTCAATTACGTTACAAACATTGCTAACTCATTATTCGACGTATTGGACTCCGAATACGCTAACAAAACATCCAACACTATCGAAAAGGTTAAAGGGAGTGAACAATATTTGCAGAATTATCTCAAACATCGAACTTCAGTCTTGAATTCCACCATCAACATCATCAAACAGAATGAAATAGCTACCGCTAGGAAGCTTACTCAATTCAACGAATTCAGAAAGCCGTCTTTCTAAACTTATACCACATCTTCCGCCACAAAAACAAATTCCTGAGCATCGCGGCAATCTTCTTTCTCTCTTTAAACCGATTTCTATACAACCAGGCATCACAGTATACCATCTAATATCCAAACTCATTATCCCTGTTAAAATTTCAACAGAATTTCTGGCTGTGAATCTTCGTCAGGACAAGTATTTCCTAACACGCACAACCAATCTAGAGAAATGAACCCTGCTTGAAGAACGCAGCTGTCTCTGCCCCATGACCCGACCAATATACAATGGGATAGCCAGTAAATACATTTGCGAAATTAATCTATGTAACAACTTTGCAAGACCAAACTGTACCCTTAAGACTTTCCAAGGAGAATCGTTCATCCACATAGATGGCACCAATGGATGGATTTTTTCTCTCCCGCCGATCGCCATCAAATCAACCCATGCACTCACGACATTTATTTCTTTTACTAGCCATCTCACTTATTAGTTCCGCTCAGTTCCTCTGCAGAATTCGAACCCAGAAGATCATTATCAAATCCAGCTCAGAGAACTAACCTAACAACAAAATTTATTAAGCAAGCAACAGATGGAGATCCCCTTCAAAATCCAACGAGAAACATGTTACAATTTTGCGATCGGATATGCAGCACTAACTTCGTCTTTCATTACTATAGTCACCATCCTGGCACATAGACTTCACAAGAAGAGGGAAATCAGAGAACTCTTACCATTACCACGAGCTGCAAACCAAGCGAAAGGCACAGCTGATTTTGTGACGGCTTGTTAGTGTATCATCAAGATGGAGAGGATGTCCGTGCGTATATATATATATATATATATATATGCATGATTGTTTCTCTTATATTTACCATTCTTAGCATAAGTTTGTTTGTTTTTACATATATGTACGTATGTGCATGATAACCATCTATCCATATATGATATTATTTTTGCGTTTATGTTATTAGAAAAATCTGCAATTAAACGGCACTGTTTATGCACGTCACCATATTTAGCGATGCAATACCCAAGTGAGGATGAAATTCATTTTTGCAGTTCTGGGTTGGTATCTTAAAACAAACTCACACATATATATATATATATATCCCAGCCTGTAAGAAAGTAGCTTAGCAAGCTTTTTCATTCAACAAAGACAGATGAAATCTCAACATCAAACACATTTCACATCCTATATAGCGCCGTTTTAGTTCAAGTGCCTGAATATCATTTCGATTATAAAAATCCTCAGCAGTTTACACAAGGTTATGTGCTTGTGTTACTCATTTGCCAAAGTATTCAATACAAGTAACATAAAAAACTTCTAAATTTAAAAAAAAAAATTGTCTTTATTTCCATTTCTACGCTTTTGTTTTAATTGCTTGCATAAATGCAAAGCCGCCAGATTTCGCGATACGTTGAACACGTTGGACGTGTTTGTGCTTGTGTATATTATGTTTTGTATTATTAAAATAATATTCCCCTTTTATTATTTTTTTTTTTTAATTTTTTTAGATTTTTGCGGAAATTATTAAAGTTAGATACCTGAAATTTCTCACATTTACTTTGCGAAACATACTTTTTAGATCCGAAAATAGAACCAATCGGCCGTGCCCACATAAAGTTACGAGTAAGTAAATTTTATTTTTTCCAATTGTTTGAGGGTTTATGCTTATTTATCACAAGGCAAAAAAGACCGAATAATTAAAACTATTTTGCACACTCCTGAAATGGAAATATATTATCTGGGGTTAATTTGAAAATGAATATGGTAGACACCGTGATTAATTTTTTCTTAATAATACCAGCGATATTTGCTCACTTGTTTATTAACAGTTATGTCAATATGATAGGGCTAGCCTACTGAATTGTTCTTATTATTTAGGGATTATTGGTTACATGTTGTCATATATTCATTTTGTTATATAATATATTTTAATTATAAGTACTATACATTTTTTAATACATGCATAGGCATATAGTTAATTATTTTGTACTTTATATTTATTGTTGTCATACACGAAATCATATACCTCAATGTTTCCTTGTTAATTAACAGTTAAGTTAATATCCTAAGGATTGCTCATTGAATTTTTTTTGGCTTAAATGGCATACTTTCTTTACATGCATAGGTATGCACACAATGATCTATATATTTTGTTACCTACGCATAGTTTCCATACATGAATGATGATACATTTTAATTATATGCGATAAACATATGCTAATATATACATAGGATAGTATTAATATATATCCCAACACGTACATAAGATAGCATTGGTATAATACAACATAGGATAGCATTGATGCATATCCAATACACTTATACGATAGGATTGATACGTTACGATACAAACATCTTATATTGCATGCCAGCCTGCAACAGATACAAACAGAACAACTGCGTAGCTGAACAGCGGTGGCGATCGCGATTATAAAAAAGCGTGACACAACACGCTCGCCATTTCATTTCTGTTACAGCAGCCAAGGCGGTAAGTGACATCTGATAAAAATAGTTTCTTGTTTTTCGACATTACGGACATTTTTAGATATTTTTTTTTTTTTGACTTACGGTGAGAGGATGGCAGGCTCGGCAGAGTCGCTATCCCTGAATAACATATATAATTACTCGACTTTACGGATAGGGGATGGCAGACTCAGCATAGTCGCTATCCCCAAATAACAGAAAGGTAGTTGACTTACGGTTAGGGAATGGAGGGCTCAGCATGGTCGCTACCTCTGAACAATAGTGGCAACAACTCTTGTTATCGTAATATAAAATCACCTACAATATGCATAATTTTCAGACGGTTGTAGACTTTGCTTCAAGAAATATGCTTTTCGCCTTAGCTATTTCTCTTACCGACTGTAAAATCAATTGTGACGCGGAATTACTCCGAAGGATTTGTCTCGTGTTAACCCCGACAAATCTACAAAATTAACTGACTCCAGCAACAATATGTGATAAAATCTTTTCATCTAACAACAATCTAACGATCTAACAACAATGTAGAAACTGAAAAATACAACATGCAACATTGCTATTATATATGACGTCCACGTAGGGTGTTTGTTAGTGTCGGTCTGATTTCACGTTTTCCACGCTTTATTTAAGATAGTGGATCACCGCTAATCATATTCGTCCTTTATATTATTGTCTTTCACTATTGCTAATTTAAAATAACTTAGAGAGAAATATAAAGAGAGAAAAATTCCAAAGTCTCTCTGTATAAAATGATAATCAAATATGATGTGAGCAGAAATTCTTTTTTTTTCTTGCAACAGCTCCTCTATTTTTTGAATAACAAGGAAATTTAACGTCATAGAGTAATAAAAAACAAACGTTTAAAATTTGTATTCTCCGAAGATAAATAAATGTTTAAATCTAAACAAATTTGATTAACACTAAACCTACCGACATTTTATGTATACCTATTTCTACCACGAGCGGTCAAATGACCGCACGTGTAAAAAC
This sequence comes from Glossina morsitans morsitans, assembly GCA_001077435.1. Taxonomy (NCBI): domain Eukaryota; kingdom Metazoa; phylum Arthropoda; class Insecta; order Diptera; family Glossinidae; genus Glossina; species Glossina morsitans. Next base: position 90,283 of record CCAG010007751.1, on the reverse strand, counting down.
ATATTTATATTAGTAAAGTAGACAGTAAACAAAATATTTTTCTGCTGCTATAATAAAAACTCGTTCCCCGCTTTTCGATGTTATATGTTTTATTTATTTTCATGCATCTTCATCACAGTTTTTACAAATTACAGCATTTTGTATTGCACATTTTCCACATACGTATTTTTTACATTTTATACAAATTTTGTTTGTTTTATTCATTTTACAATATCTTATTTGGCAAGATGTCCATTCAGAAGGAACAGGATTTCTATTTATTGTTGTTTTTGATGGGCATAATTTGCTTATCTGTTTCTCTTTCTGGTATTCGGTCCCAAGTTCTTCTGCCAATTGCAATAGAAACTCTTGCCTCGATATTTCCTCACCCGTCGTTTCGTTATATAAAATCCAGGCATTTATCCCGGCTAAATCTAAGATGTTGAAAAGCACCTGTAAGGGTCATCTTTAAAATTTATATTTTACACTATATTTTCTGGCTATTTGATCGGTTACATCTACACCGAATTTTGCGCTGTTGTAAAATCTAATTGTCTCTGGTATACGGGTGTCATTTTTTTCAATTTCAACGGATGAATGCATTGAACTAAGTATCAATATTTTTTTATAGGGTTTAGCTTTATAAATTGTAAGAATAAAATATTTCGATTTGTATAATATTGTTGAGAAGCGTACCATACTATCCTTTGCCTGTCTCGCTAATTTTAGCAGCTCTCTTTTATTTTTTCGGATAGTTCCAATTAGCGTAGTTCTTTCTACTAGAAGTTTACTTGCTAGTGACGCGCTTGTAAAAAAATTGTCAACTGTTATATTTCTCCCATGGCCCGTATATGGTTCTGCTAATTTCAAAGTTACAAACTCTCCAAGTGGGATTGATGATTCTCTCCCTTCATCTTTTCCCAAATACGGAAAGGCGTTTACTATATATTTCCTACTTACATCGGAAGCTAACCAGAATTTGATGCCAAATTTGTCCGGTTTGTTGGGCATGTATTGAGTAAATCTACAACGTGCTTTTGTAGGGAACAATTGTTCATCTATAGCAAGATATGCTCCTGGTTTATAACAGTTTTGACTGTTTTCGATAAATTTATACCAAACTTCAGAAATCAATGCGAACTTATCGTTTTGTAAGCGTTGGCTTCGTTGATTTTTGTTGTCAAATCGAATAAATCTCATGATTTCTGCGAAGTCATTTCGACTCGAAAAAAATGACGCACCCCATTTCGTGTTCCATAAATATGATAAATTCATATTTTCAGCCTCATATGCGCCGAGTGCATACAGAAGTCCAATAAATGCATATAATTTTGCAATAGATAAATTCCATTTCGTTTTCAACACTCGAAATGCCGCTAATTCCGTATACTCCCTTACATGTTCAATCATTTTATGATCAATAATCAAAGAAAATGCTGATGTAACTCTGCCCTTCATAATATTTCGTTTAGCGTATTCTGTCGGTCCTGATACTGATTGTAAATCATACCACAAAATATTGTTGGCTCTGTTGCCTTTGTCGAAACTATCACTTATATCACGTAATAATTTTTATTATAATATAATTATAATTTCTATTATACACTGAAATTTTCATGCTCTCTGTTCGTATCGCAAGATCGTACTGTCGTACAAAAAACGCTATGTCCTTTGTTCCAATAACAACGAAAACGCCATGCATGGATCATAACCGCACATTTGTCTACAATGTAGACACATTGATTAAATTGTGAACTGTCTACAATTCCATTGTAGACTCGTAGAACAATTTCAAGAATGCGATTATCGAAGAATATAGTCGTAAATAACATAAATTTTTCAGATACAATAAAAAAAGTTGTAAATATTGAAAAATCGGTTGTATGTATATTTTAGGAAAACTCAATAAGCTACATGATGATACAGTAACGTTGTATACGAAAAATTTTAACACGAAATTTTAAAAACGGTCATTTGACCGCGCATGGTAGGTTTAGTGTTAATGTTCCGATTTTGAAAATCGCCCTTAATTTACGAATAATAATTATTAATAGTGGAAACATATAAAAAAAGGGAACACAACGACATTATTATACATAATTACAATAACCACATCAACGGCTTAGAGTAGTGAGGTAGCAGCACAATTATGTCCGTTATAAAAAAGGAGAGAAAAAAAGCATGGGTTGAAGCTAGGACTGTTTAGCTGTTAGATATTCAGTGTAAAAAGGACGAAATTTGCAGTAAAGCTTTCTACAGGTGGTATGCAAAATCAATAATAAAGATTAAAACCGACACATTTTAGTGTCCTATATTTGTGGGAAAACTTGGGTGACATTCTTTTTTTTACTTAGGAGCAACGGTTTTGAACCCAAGGTCTTTTCTGCAGAGTTTCATTCATCCAATTGCCATAGAAAGTTTAATCACTCCGTTTAGCGATAGCAGCCATTTATATGAATAAAGATAGGGTGTACTATTGTAGATATGAGTAAGTTTGTTTAGTTTTTTTTTATATTATTTATAATTATATTAGTATTATATCCTATTATATTAATATAACTATATATATTATATTTAATAAATAAATGTGTAAAAAACTAAACTGACATAAGAAGTTATTTGGATTTGTGGCTCAATATGAAAGGTGCGAAGGACCATACCGACAGACAGAGAAAAAAAAACGATTGTTATGAAGCCCTAGCATTGGACTTTACACCCTACAGATATATCTTGAAATCAAATAATATGTTGCAAAGATATTTGATTTCAGAGTTATTTCCGAAGTAGGACACATATATTACGCCATACAGAAATCCTTTCAGGTAGTTTTACCTATACACATAAGAATTCTTTATAGAATAATAAATACATCATGCTTTCTAATTATTCTATCACCCCTGTATTTGGCTTTGAACGAATACGTTCTCATCTCTAAGTTTATCTCTAATTAATCAGAAAAGAAAGAGTGGGATCCAGTTTTTCGATAAATGATTAGTTATGTGAGTAGAAATGGAGAGTAATGATGCAATGGGATTACCAAGCTTTTCTCGAATAACGGCCGGCTCAAGTCGCTTTGTGGACTTATTTACACTTTTTAATATTTTTTATTTTGATATATACTATTTTTTACTATTATCATTTTGTATACATATTATTGTACAATAAACGAAGAAAGATTATCTAACTTTATCAATGATAAACATTTCATCAAAATCTCACATTCGTTTATGAAAGAACTTTCGATTTTTGTTTTACAGGAACTCAATTAAAGAACAAAAATGTCATCCTTAGACATAAGCAAAATTACGACTATGGGCACCTTCATACATTCTCAAAGCATCTATCTTCCTAAATTAATTAATATAAATATCAAATGTACCCACCATTACTTAAACCAACAGCCATACGGCACTGGCATTGTTATACCCCATGTACCATCAAATTCGTACCTGTATTTGGTTGCGATCGTTTCTGTCACTTTTGTATCAAATTTTGCGTTAAAACGAAAACCAAAAAATAAAATGTAAAAAAAAGACAGCGTTACAAAATAGAGAAAATCGAAGATAAACTATTAATATATTAATTTTACATAATAATTTTTATGCTATTTTCTACAAAATTCCATAAAAAAGTTGCAATTATTTTTTCTCTTCTTTTATATTTTCTTTCAATTTTCAAAAATTTTTCGCTTTGCCGCGCTATACTCTTCCATTATAATAAAACGGCGGTTAGTAGCGTATATTTATTTATACGTCGTTTGCAAACATTGGAAACAATTTGCTTGCTCATTTTGAGGTAATGTTAGGGTTGCCCTTGTACTCCTCTACAACGAACGAGCATAAAAGGCAGTTACGAGCATAAAAAGCAGTTGCTCGAAATGTACACATTGGTTAACATTTCTTAACTTAAAAAATTGTACTTACTTTTACCAAAATTTTTTTCCATTTCTTTAAAATTCACAAATTTAATATCGGCCAGTTTAATTTTCAAAATGTAAAGAAAAATTTATTTTTTTACGTTTAACAAACGTAAAGCTAAAAGAGGGCTTTGTGTTAACTTTTCTTGCTTTATACTCAGTAGCAATGCAAATTTGTTCTCTGCGACAGCAATTATATTGTCGCCAGATTTGACGTAACTCAGAGAACGCGTTCGACAACAGTCTCCAGCGAATTTGATTACATGACTGGATTTTATTTAGAGTGTCGCTTATTTCATTGTCGTCTGCTTGGATGGTTACGGTACTGGGTACTAATTATCTATGATGAAAGCTAACTTTAATTTTCGAGTATTTCGAGCATTAAGAGAGACAAAAAGAAACATCAAACGGTCAAAAAGTGTATGCATTGTAAAGTGCAATTAAAACATAAAATGTTTTAGTAAAAACTCTTAATTAGTTCTGAAAACGTTTAAAAAATGTCTACTTTAATGTTTGAGTTGTAGTTTCCCGTAAGTTTCGCCAAGGTCAGTGGTTTTAAACAAAAAAAAATTGAACCGGAGAACATGTAAAAAATTTTATGCTTGCTGTTAACGCGATATTTAATTTTTCGTTATTACTTGATCTATTGAACAAAGTGAAGGCATGAACAAAAAAATAAAAAAGTTGTCGAAAAAAATATAGTCAATCGGAGAAAGATTATTATTATTATTATTATTATTATTATTATTATTATTATTATAATTTAGACTAATGAAATAAATTCTTAGACTAAGCAAAAAAGACCTTGAGCACTAGCAACACAGGCTATCGACTCTAATTTAGAAATTTACATTAGATATTGAGCCTTGTAGTTTTAATAAAGTAATATATTGAATTAATATTCTGTTCTGAAGCTGATTTTAGAAAGTCCAAAGGGTTAATCGTTTTAAATGCAATACTTCTAGCCAAGGAAAAGTTAAGGCAGTCGCAGAGAATGTGCTTTATAGTAAGAATTTGTCCGCAACTGCAGGTTGGAGGCGGAGACTTCTTCAAGATCCATTGGTGGGTTGCAATTGTATGCCCAACGCGAATTCTCGAAAATGTTTGGATCTTGATTTTCTTGACATTTGTTGGATATAAAGGTGGAATTAATTGAGGGTTAATAGAAGAATAGTGTTAATGATGGTATTGTAGATTTCCTTCTGCAATTTTCTCTTTAACTTTTCCTCCAATTTATCTTTGAAGATCCAACTTTTCCATGACATCATCCATAATTAGAGGTGCAGAAGCAGCATACTTAGCCGCTCGATCAGCCTGTTCGTTTCCCAATAAACCGATATGACTAGGACCCCATAACATTTTAATTTTTCCGTCGGGTGTTGTAATTATATTCCTTAATTTGTTGATGGTGCTCCATCTCGAAGTCGAAGGATTCCGAATAGCTTGTAATACAGACAAACTGTCAGTAACAATGACGGTTTTCTGTTTGTTTTTATGGGCAAGGTTCGCAGCATGAAGGATAGCTCTGGCTTCGGCTGTGAAAGTTGAAGTACTCTCGTGAAATATATGATTGAGAAGAACCTGTCCTGAAGCATCTACCACTGCACAAGCAGGAGGTAGACCAGAAGACTTTGAGCCGTCTGTGTATAAAAGATTCCAACCGGTACTCTCCAGTGCTCGGTTTTTTTCAGCTATTAGATATCTGAAGACGTAATTTGTAGTATCTTCTTTCTTGTGCACAGCCAGCGCGATGTCAAAGGAGCAGTCTATCAAAATCCATGGAGACTTAACGCCAAAATAGCGGAAAATTTTTAAGGGAATGTCCAATTCCTTTGCGACATACAAACAATAGTCAATTGCAGATGGTGACATTGGAATTTTCTTCGCAGTAAAAACCTTTCTCACGTCATCACCGAGAACAGATTTGTTTGAATTAAGAAACTTGGAGACAATTTTAGCTTTTAACTCATAAAGTCTATTTCCTAAAGTTGGGAGACCAGTTTCAATTATAATATTATTGATGGGCGTCGTCCAAAAAGCAGAACAACTTGCTCTGATGGCTTGGTGATAAACCGGTTTAAGGACGTTGATATTAGATTTGCAACTATTGCCATAAATTATCAAAGCGGTGTCAATTTTGCTTAAAACAAGCATTTTGGTAAGATAGGCAATAGTGTTAATGTGCGCATGGCTTTTCTAAGCAACGTACTGTATGAAATTCACTCTTGTTAAAATGGAATTTTTTAACCGAAAACACTGTGTTTTCCAACGATAATTGTTGGAAAACGTGAGCCCGAGGATATGGGGCGACTGCACGTTTAGTACTGGTAAGTCGTTAATATGCATCAGTAGATATCCTGCATCGCACATCTGTTTTCGACAACTGTGCATTTTTTTCGATTTTTGTATGGAGATTTTAGCTCCTGACGAGTTTGCCCATGTGGAGATCTCTCGTCCAATAGATTCGAAGATATTGATTGCCTTTGTGTTATCTTTTTCTTTTGTAAAAATGTATACATCGTCCGCGTAGAGACAGTGTTCGATCCTCGGTACACGGCAAAGAATTTTGCTAATTTCGTTGAAAGCAATCTGGAACAGCGTGACAGACAGGAGAGATCCTTGCGGAATGCCATTCATTAACGGAAACGAATCAGAGGGATGGTTGTTAACTCTAACTTTAAACCGCCGATGCGACATGAATGATTTGATGTAGTTGAAGAATTTGGGTCCAACATTCCATGATGTCAAGAGTCTTAAAATAACATGAAGACCAACTCTGTCAAATGCTTTTTCGAAATCAATTGAGAGAATTGTTACCTGATTGCGTTCGGAAATTGCTCTGCTCGTAAAATAATCAATATGTAAAAGAGTGTCAATGCACCCTCTTCCTTGAAACCAACTTGTTGCTTTGTAATCAGGTTCTTGAACTCAAGAAACCAGGATAATCTAGATGCCATAATCTTCTCTAATACTTTTGAGAGGCAAGATAAAAGAGAGATTGGGCGATAATCCGATGCGTTGGAGACTTTTTTGACTTTGGAATTGGAACAACTGCTGCCAGTTTCCACGTGTAGGGTATATGGCCAGTCGAAAATACCGTATTGTATAGATCCAGTAATTTCTTTTTACTTGAATTAGAAAGAGCACTGATCATTTGGTATGAGATACGGTCTAGACCAGGTGTCCTCCCTTTTGATCAAGTTCTAAGGAAGATATACAGTTTTCCAGGAACATGGCACATCTGTCAATAGCATTTGAAAGAAAAATTGGAGTCCTTTTATTTTCGATGAAAGCACTGGAAAAGTTGCTGTCAGAGGAGTATTCGGACCACACCTTTCCAAAGTAATTAGAAATCTCATCTGCGTCAGTTAAAATTCCATTGGGAGTGCAGATGGCAGAGATTTCGTTCAGATTTGAAGTCCCAATAAGTCTGTTGACTTTGTTCCAGACAACTTTCATTGATGTATTTCTGTGAATCCTTCTCGAAAAACGTTCGAAACTAAGTGCCTTTGATTTTCGTAATTCCTTCCTGAATATAGCATTGGCCTTTTTGTATAACAACAAATGATCATGATCCGGATGTCTCTTAAAGTGGTGCCATAGATCCATTTTATTTTTCCTCAATAAAGAAAGCGTGTTGTTCCACCAAGGAAGTCTAGCTCGATTAAAAAAATTGTTCGATTGGGGAATAGAGAGATGAGCAGCAGTGCGAATCGATTTAGACGTAGTAGCAGCGTCATGGTTGCAGTTCCCGTTAAAAGGTTTTGAATTCAAATATGACTCGGTCTGTTTGGAGTAATTGATCCAACCCGCTTTACCTAGGAAGAATTTGGGCTGTTTTGCTGGAGTAACGGAAGATTTTGAAAGTTTAAGTTCTATTATGATTGGAAAGTGTTCACTATTATGTAGATCATCAGAAATATACCAGGAAACCAAAGGAAGAAGTGGAGGAGAGCAACATGTTAAGTCAATATGTGAAAAGGTGTGATGAGTTGAAAAGTGCGTTAGTTTTCCATCATTTAAAATGCAGAGGTTGCTTTGAATGAGGGCCTTTTCTAAAACAGTACCACGAGTGTTGTTCACTGTTGAGCCCCAGATGGTATTCCAGCTATTAAAGTCACCGCATACAGTTAATGGGGGGGAAAGTAGGGAGAATAAATTGTAGAGTTCTTGCTGAGAAAACGTAGAGTTCTTGCTGAGAAAACGATTGCGAAGGTGGGAGATAGAGCGAAAGCACGGTAAATTTTATGTTTAAGATTATTTGTATCGCTACGGCTTGTATGTTTGAGCTAAAATTTATGCATTTGTGAGGTATGTTTGATTTTATAAAAACACCAACTCCTTGTTTGGAATATGAATTTTGATCAGCATTCGTGAAGTATCCAGTATATGATTTCGGTGGAATGGGATTAAAAGAGCTTCTACAATGGGTCTCTTGAAGGGATATAAAGGTTGGATTTAAATCATTTATAAGTGAACGGAGTTCATCAAAATTATTAATAAGTCCTTTAACGTTCCATTGTAGAATTTTAAAAAATTTATTTAATTGTAGTGACATGGCAAGGGAGTGGTAGGTGGGTTAAGTTCCCATGTCATCGTCTCCGTCGGGAAGGTCGCAATTTTGCGGGAATATGTTATTCTTACCAGCAGAATGATCAGCATTTAGGAGGTTGCGTAAATTTGAAGTGCAACGAGTGGGCACACGTGAATAATTTGAATTTGAATTTGATGGAAGCTTAGATTCATTATAACTTGTAATTTGTTGATTAGAGTTGAGAGCTGCTGGTTCTGGAGAATTTAGTTTGTTGGATTTCGGGGTACGCATTGTTGTTTTAGTTTTTTCAATATCTGCTGTTGTTTTGATTTTTTCAACATTATTTTTGGTGAGTGGTGAATCTGGTTTCGCAATATGGTTTTTGGCTGATGGTGGAACAGGTTTGTTATTAGAAGGAGTTGGAGGCAATGGGACATTCGGCTGGACTAGCGAGGCAACAGCAGCGTAGGTGTTATTTTTGGTAAATTTTTGGGTTCCAGATGGATTAATCTCCCGCTATTTGCGTCGTGCTTCGCCCATGCTGCAGTAATTTTCTGTTTTTATTTTTAGTATTTCACGCATTTGTACGAAACGTGGACATTGTTTTTCTGAAGCCGAGTGTTGTTCGTTACAATTTATGCAAAAGCTACGTGAACAGCTTTCAGCATGTGGAGGGAGACCGCAATCAGCGCATGAAGAAGCACTGGTGCACCTTTTTGCCGTATGTCCCAGGCGTTGACAGTTTTTGCATCTCATTGGGTTTGGAATGTATAGTTCTACTTTACACTTGTACCACGCCACCTCAACTGTTCGCGGTAACCGATAGCCATCAAATGTCAAAATAATCCTTCCCGTTGCAGAACGAGTTTTTCCGTCGTCGTTTAGTTTGGTGAATTTATAGACTTCAGTCACTCCTTGATTGCACATTTCGCGAACAATTTCCTCTTCTGGCACATACTTTTAGCACGGGGCATAAATTACCCCTCTAACCGAGTTTAGCTTTTCATGTAATTTAGCGGACGTAGCACATAAATTAACCAATGATTTCGACTTTAAGAGTTTATCGGTTGCGCGCGGGTTCCCAGCGAGGACCAGTAAATTCCCATCGCGTAGAATGGAGATAGAGTCTATGTATGTTGTGATGCTATCTATGGCTTTTTTATTGCAAAAGGGCTGATTTGAGAAATTGTTACACTAGCATCAGTTGAAGAAATAACTATATATTTTTGTCAATAGGAGTGAAGTCACTGATTGGCAACACCGGAAAGTCCGAATTTTTAATTTTTTTTCTTTGGGGGGATGTGTCAGATAATAAATGAAATCTATTCGAGTTTTTATCTGGCGGCCCCGGGGACATTGTGCCTTATGCTTGTCTATTATTTAGTTATTTGTGAAATAACCACTCACTTAAAAAGGTTGGGAACTGCTGAGGATAATGTCAAATGTTTTCAATTTATTATTTTGTTTTTCTTTTTTGTTTTTTTTTTTTTTTTTTTTTTTTTTTTTTTTTTTTAATTGGAATTTACTTTTATTACCACCCTTAAAGGAAACCCGAACGGCATCCGCGATACTCAGTTTTAGCAAAAAATCCCTGAAAAAACTCGAGCTAAATGCCCAAAAACCCCAAAACAATTAAAAAATTGAAGACGTAAAGAAAACACGCACTACTCAGAACACAAGTCGATTCGTATGTGTCGGAGAAAGATATATATTACTATGCTAACAGTTACGAACATTTTATATTGACAAAATTGTATAAATAATAATATAATATATTGGAAATGGTTTTTCTTATTTTGTATAATATTATTATTATTATTATTATTATTATTATTATTATTATTATTATTATTATTATTATTATTATTATTATTATTATTGATATTATTATTATTATTGTAAATTTAGCCAGACAATAAATTCTAAGACTAATGTCTTAAAGCACTAGCATCTAAAGCTTCCGGCTTTTATTTTTATTAATATTATTATTATTATTGTTATTATTATTATTATAAAAACTCTACCGCACTTGAGATTTGAACCCACGACCATTGAATTGCTAGTCGGGACTCTTGCCTACTCGGCCACTCAGGCGGATTGTATAAAATTAAAGCTACAAAAACATTCTATATGCAATAGTGATTCCAGGGATTATAATGTGGTATACATTTATAAATATATATATATATTTTTTTTTCCCACTCAGGAGCTGTCCCATACCCCTATTGTTATCAGCAGACATTACTCCTTCGGTTTAATACGATTTCCATAGATGATTTAGTGTTCGCTCGAACTTTTCTTTTCAGCTAAAATAGTCAGCTCATCCGCAGCTGTATTCCAATGGTGAGTTTGAATTTACATTTACCGATTGTCATTATTATTAATTATTTATTTCAATTTGATTTCAGATCAAAACACAAGATGAGTCGCCACCAGACCATAGCAGCGAATAGAGCAAATTGTCATTATACGATGTAGCGAATATCCTAAATCTTTACCCGAATCTACGCAACACTTTCTAAATATGCTGCGCACTAAATTGAAAGAACGTGCGAAATTGAAAAGTGTTCCATATGATTTTTTACGTATATGGCCGGAAAATAGTTTTCCTTGCAAAATGAATGAGAATGATATTGCTAGGTAAGCTTTTACTTTTATTTGGACTGATTTAGATAGTGGCATCGTGCCTATGCGAAGAAATGCTGAAGAAATATGAAAATTGTAAGAGACACGAAAAGTTAAATAAATTGATTTATCTAAAACGGTTACTAAATGATAAGATGCCGTTCAATTTCAGTTAAGTTTCGATTTAAAATCTAATTAGCATAATTATTCTTTTTTTTATTGTAGAAACCATGTGTCCGCCGTATCCTTTCCTGTTGCGTTTGATCACCAAAGACTACGATTTACCTAATACGGAGTTCGCATTGAAACGTGACAAATTAAACGTTCCCTAGAACATATCGTTCATTATTTACGCTACCAATATTCCGTACGGGCCTTAGATGATGTATTAATCATATATATATACTACTCCACTTTATACTGAAATGGGAAAAGTAATGGTGGTATTCTAAATGTCTAAATGTTTAAATGTCTTCTAGCCCTCTTTTCGTCAGTGTGGAAACTTTGAAAAACTAGTAAAACTGTTAATGCTATTGATCGATTTAAGCAGATACATTAAATTGAGCATAACAACTGTAACGCATTTTTTGTAAAATCTTTTTTCTATACTCTGTACATATATTTATTACACACATATACAACTTTTTTCATTTATTCTTATTTATTCTTTTTATTTACCTCCACGATTTGATTTTTTAACGACGCTTTGAATTAATTTAACTAAAATACTGTTCAAAGCGATATTTACCTATTACAACTGTACATACATATAAAATTGAATTAAAATGTAATGCACTTGCCAGAAAAGTTTATAATCATCGTTAAATAAATTAAAAATCAATCAGTTGTTAACTTAAATTAAATGTTTTACTACTCTCTTGGGTTTATTTACACTTTTTCATTTATTTATTTTTTGCTGTGTTCTAATAGTAAGTGTACTTCTTCAGAATGATTAGATTGTTGCTGTTGCTGTTGTACTACGGGACGAAATTCATTAAACACTTCGACCTGCTCGCTATCGCTGTTGGCAATATCCATGTCAACGGGTCTCGTATCTACCATTTGTTACTGACTGTCTTCCCCATCATCTATGTATTGTGAACTCTTTATTAGCTCTGGTGTCTGAGAGTCTTCTTCGCTTTTCAAGTCTATTTCAATATCACTTTTAATATCATTCTCTAGGACACCAAACTTAACGCTTGGCTTCATGTAGTTCAATAATTTCCTGGGTCGCTTGCAAATACTGCAATGTGTGGCATTCTATGCCACTCTCTTATGCAAAGGCCCGAAGCTATTTCTACATATTTATCCACACTGCACAACTGCCTTTCTTCAGGATGCAAAATGGCTAAGAAAGCGCGATAAAGATTTACTTTGAAGCCATACAATTTTTAGTAGGCCTGTTCAATTTTCAGCAACGTTTTCTTCATAAGGTACCAGTTGGGAGCACGCCAAGCACTCTCCATAATAAGTATTTCATTTTGTTCGCGATTCGCCTGAGCATAATCTAGCATCTATTCTAAATCATCACGAGTTTCCGTTCGAAATTGACTGTGGCTTTTCGATAATTTCATAAAAATATCGTGTCTCTTATACAAGTCAATTGGTTGGAAGAATAAGCCTTATACACCAAGAATTAGGCCCTCACACAAACAATATGCAAAAAAAATTTATTACACCAAGAACGAGCCTCATACACCAAGAATAAGCCCCTCATACAAAGAATATGCAAACAAAACTTATTACACCAAGAATGAGCCCCTCATACACAAAGAATAAGCCTCACACACAAAGAATATGCAAAAAAAAACGTGTCAGAGTCCTCCGCGCGTCAGCTCTTCCGGATAGTGTATGCAGTGTGTATGATTAGCAAAGTCCAAATAACGATACTGCCGATTAGGTGAACCATTAATATGAATTTGCATGTGGCCCGATTTAAGAAGTTGACAGAGTTTGATGTATTACGGTTTGCTCAAGCGAAATGAAACCGTCACTAAGTAGTGCTTCTAAAGGAAAGGTTATGATATCCTAGGTTTTCTACGCGAAGATATTCAGGAAATAGAATTAGTTGAATATTCCCTATAAGATTTCAGTCAGTTATTCCGCACGAAATGTTTCGTATAAAATATATTTATGATAATTACTATATATAATCATTTTTTTACAACACAAGAGTTCGCGAGTTTAGTCAACGTATTCATCGACGCCCTGATGACCGACTTCGCGACCGATGCCGAATTTCTTAACACCACCGAACGGTGCTTCAATCGGTGAAATGATGCATTCATTAATACCTATCGTACCAACTTCCAAACGACATACCAACGCTTTAGAGAAATAAAAACAAAGCAGTAATTTCGATAAATTAAATCTACTCTAGACTCTACAAGATCTGACGAGAGAGCATTAAACCTTAAGTAATTGGGATCGTTGCTTAGCAAACAAAGATGACCACTCTTTAGAATGAAATGCGCATTTCGCAGCCTCGATTGCCTTCTGTCAATCCTCGATTTTCATATTGGGTACACAGCGGATAATTTCTCCATGGGCGGGATTTTTTATTTCGTATCTTTCGTAATCGTTAGCTTCAACCCACTCTCCGTTAATGTAAGATTTCCAGAAAGATAGATTATTTTGTAATTGAAAGACGGAAACGAGACCGATTTGCTCTGATCACATCTAAATAAGAAAAAATGCACTTAAAAAATTGCATTCTCCTGCCCAATAAAATTGTCTCAATTACTCCTCCTTTTCTTCACTTTCAGTTTTTCAATTTTTAAAAAAATTTTGCAAAAATTTTTCATATGTTTTCTTTTGAATTCTCTGTTTGATTTGTAAACAATTTCATGTTTTCTTTTGAATTCGCTATACCTCCCTGAATTCGCCAAAATTTATTAGAAAAAATTCAAATAAAAAATGAAAACAGAGTTTTTAGTCATTAATTGTTTTCGCGATGAAAAATAGAAAGCAGACATAGTAGTCAGACAGTACAAAAACAATGTTAGGGTAAAGAAAATTAAAATACCCTTAAATATGTCTAAAGAATACGTGCAAGTAAATTTCTTAGTTTTAATAAAATATGAACTCCATGATGGCTAAAAATTATATATATTCATGAATGTAAACTGAATGCACAACAAGTTAGCTAGAAAGAGAGATTCTCCTAATACTATATAAATTATTGTCTGACCATTTGAACACAAAAACCATATAGTGACGAACCTACCCTGTGATAGGTTAGCTTTAAACAACTCGTTGCTATCATTCTCATCATATTGCAATGAAGTTGAAAATTATATGAGAGTATCCACATCGTGCTATCGCCATAGGGTGAGGTACATTTCGGAGAACTCTGTATTATCTGATACCGCGGTACTACTCGATGATCCTTTTGGAAAAATTTAAGAATAATCATTTTAACCGCCCGTTTCATGCGCGCTGTGGGATTTTGATGTGATAGATAGAGTGCAACATATCGTTGCGTGATTCCAATGCTTCGCGGGTAATCTTGGAAACATTTAGTGCAGTATTGAGTCCCGGCATCACTTAAGACGTGTCTCCGAACCCCAAATCGTCCAACTATTCACATTCGAAAGGCCCGTCCTCCTTATGAATCAGAAATCAATTTGGTCTACTTGGAGAAGCGGCCAACGAAAACTTCTCTCCCACGGCACTCCAGGCAAGTCCGCATACATTTCCGCACATACCTTGCAATTACCCGAAACATTCCCCGCCAATAATATCGGCGAAAAATTCGTGCGATTCCATCGTTGGATTGTTTCACTGAACAAGCACCTTACATCAAAAAAAAAAAGAGAACAAGCGTCTTACACCAAAAAAAACAAGAAAAAACCACCACAAAATATGCAATAAAGTGTGCTAAGATGAATTAAACCAAAAAAAAAAAAACAAGCATCTTACACCAAAAAAACAAAGAGACGTGCATAAAAACAGAGAGAGTGCATAAAATTCATTATTCGTGTCACTATGAGACAAGTGAGACTTTTCCAAAATGTAACAAAACGATTTGCATAATTACCTAAGGTAAAAAATAATAAAACCAAAAAGTGAGTTTATATAAAAAAATAATAATTTTGTTCTCTTTGAAGGAAAGTGAATAAGATTAAATGAGAACATATTGTATTTAATTTCTGCTAAAGCAGCACTCAGTTTACACTGCCGCGGAGTTTGCCGGTTGAATTCTAAGTAAAGGAAAGAATATCTCCCGAAAGAGCTAAATTAGCAATGACTTGTGCGTCCGTCTCATGCAGCCTCCGATCCTCTTCAAGCGGCCCTTAAGTGTGGCCCTAAAACCAATGGAGTCCGTAGTTCGATATTCAGTTAACACACATTGTGTTACAACACGTAAATTTTCCTTTATAATACAATCTAACATCTTAAAACATTGTTGATCGAAAATGCTTAAGGATTATAATATGTAATTGGTAAACTTTTTCTTTCAACTTGAATAACTTTCGAGTTTTTTGCTTTATACAGACCAAATAGCTGCAAGATAAATTCTCTTATATCTGAAATGTTTGAAGATGGCGTAAATTTTGGACTGGTTTTATTTGGCAAGTCCAATGAACGATAATATTTTATTTGGTAAAACGAGCGAACTTTGTGGTGGTTAAAAAAAACGAACGATCCTTGCGTATGTCCGTAAAAAGCAAGTACAGATTGTGAATATATCTAAACGGGAAAGGGGCAACTTATAACTAACTTAGACTGTGTATGTAAATTGTCAAGATGGAGATGCGAATTCCTCCAGTTTTTCCAAAAAATATGTAGTGTGCGGCAGATTCTTTGCCATCTATTCTTGTATATATAACGTCATTTAAATCAAAAAAATGAGCTGGTGTTGGAACATCCAAGTCTTAAGCATCCTCGAAAAGCGAACTCAAAAGTTAGGTCTTCAAAAGTTAATCCGGACAGCCCAACAGAACGGTGAAATTGACACTTTGTTGCCTTTACCGCTGCTTTTCGCAGATCACCAAAATTTGGAGATTTTGCGGGGATGAATTAATTGTCAAGATGGAGATGCGAATTCCTCCAGTTTTTCCAAAAAATATGTAGTGTGCAGCAGATTCTTTGCCATCTATTCTTGTATATATAACGTCATTTAAATCAAAAAAATGAGCTGGTGTTGGAACATCCAAATCTTAAGCATCCTCGAAAAGCGAACTCAAAAGTTAGGTCTTCAAAACTTAATCCGGACAGTCCAACAGAACGGTGAAATTGACACTTTGTTGCCTTTACCGCTGCTTTTCGCAGATCACCAAAATTTGGAGATTTTGCGGGGATGAATTCAATTCAACCATCTGAGCACTGTACCGAGCACCATATATCTTGAAGTATCACTGTAAGACCAAGAGACTTAACGCAACGCTAGCACCATATCACTAGGTTTCGATGTTTCGGCTCACCACAAATTAGGGCAAAGTGTAGCAACATTCGAATTTGTAGGAATGTAGGAACAAGTTATATGTCGATCGTTTCTGAAAACGTGGAAAGTGGTTGGGAAAAGTTCCGACGGAGGGAGATCCGTCTTAAGCCAAGTTTCAGTAAACACGAAGAAGAAGAACTCAGTGCTCACTGAATTTAGTTAGGTAGACCGAATTTTTGAGTTAAGACACCTAACATTTTGGTAAATTGCATTAAAACTACCGGGTCTACGGAAGCGTTCAGCTGTCACAGATGGAGGCACAATAGAATTAGTGTTGCGATGCCTATCCGCGACGTAAATTCCTTTATTGAGGATCCCAGTGGCCACGAGATATCAGTATTTCCCGTTGGAACTAAAATCTTAGTTTGATAGAGAGAGAGAGAGAGAGAGAGAGAGAGAGAGAGAGAGAGAGAGAGAGAGAGAGACTCTACTTGATTGCGTAACTTGGGGCTCTGCAACTGCACCACACGAGCTAGCGTGAGAAAAAAATTTATTATTTTTGTTATATTTTCCTGAGGCTTGGGTTGAATATGACTAGTAGGGGCAGACGCCCTTGTCGTATCAGGGCAGCTAATAGCAGAAAGGCTGCTCGAGTTAATAGTCTTATCAGCTAAATTTTCGATGGGAACGATATTCATATTATTTGAAAATAAGGATGAAGCACTGAAGGCATTCACCGGATTTGAAAACTACTGATCCGCAAGTACCGTCGATGCCGGTAAGGCAAAGGGTAGTCCAACATAGGGAAATGTATGCGAAGCGGAAGGTCAAGGAGTGCAAGCTAGCCTGCAAACTGGTCTTTTACACCTTGGAGGGAACGATGAGTGTTCTAAGTGGTGGCACTCATCGAATATGCACAATGTTACGAGTTATTTACTTACTTTAAAAAAATCATTCCTTGTGTCCATGAAAAATTTTTGCAAATCTCTCTGCCGCTTTCTACATTCGGGACACAACTAACGTAATGCTTTCGATGGATCCATGACTGCGTGTTGTAAATAAACGATCCATATTGAAAGACAAAATACAATTTATGAAGAGGCGAAAACAAAAAGTTTATCAGGTATACACAATGTTGTCTTAGCACACAAAATTCGCACTATTAAAAACATAGTAAACAAGGAGAAAACTGTAAACGACGAGAAGCAGCGCAGATGTTTGGAAAGCAAGAACAAGACAAAAAGAAGAAAGACACTTTTTGACGAGAGCACCAAAACCCCAAAAACCAAAATAATATCAACACAGAACAATGCGATGAATATAAATTAAAAGTAAAGTTCAATATATTTCAATATATACAACAATTTTATAATTGTTTAGGCTTTAAAACTGTTTAAAACAATAAAATAAAAAAGAATTACAAAATTTACACGCACAACCAGATGCTCCAGAAAATTTCGGATATTGCAAATCCGACAACTTTGCTTAGCCACACAATGCGGAAAAAGATGCTGAATTTTCATCCTGTAGGAATTTGAGACGATCAGGAATCTTGGGCTGATCGTATTTTCCCAGTTGCAAAACGGTCCGCGTCGTTTTTGAATCCGCTGGTTTTTTCAACGGTACAATTACCTTTTTTTGTACAACGTAGCAGTTGTATTATTATCCTACGCTTTTATTCATTTTGACTTCAAGCGAAAAGTTAAAATGGCGAACATTTGCTATACTTATTTATGATCAATAAAATTCACCCGTTCCTTTTTTTAAAGCTTTTTAAACCGATTATTGTTGGATTCTTAATTCACTTCCAAATTGATACAATCTCGAATAAACAAACAATTGAAATCAATATTTAAAAAATATTTGTTCAACAAAATGAAATTTTGAACGCAAACGTATAACTAGGAAACGACTCAAGAATTATACTTGCAAAACACGAAATCGAGAGTAAAAGACGAATTTGAAGATTGGGTGGTTTTTTATTGATTTTATTTTGTAAATATAATGAAAGATAACATTTTGTTCTTTAAAATGACGAAACTTATGGTGGAAACAACTTATGACTACTTTAAACTAACTTAAACTATATACAAGTTGTCAATGATCGCTGCATCTTCATAAGTCAAACATAACTGGTAGTTTGCATAGGCAAATTAAAATATTAAAAGCCAGAACTTTTCAAATCTTTTTGCGCTTTTTAGGATAATTAATCTATAAGTATCGATGACGAGCACTGAAATCAATTTACATAAATTTACTTTTAGTTGATGTCAAATCACTTGTAATTTTGCTTAGCTAGAACAGAATATTTAAAACTTTTTAACACTTAGTGTTACAAATATTAAGAAATATATTTACAAATTTTGTGATAATACATAAAATAATATGTATATTTTTCTTTATAGAGAATTTCTAGTAAACAATAAATTATTATTTACGATGATAACTTTTATTAGATGTTTTTAATTTGAAGCCAGATATTAATTTGTTTGAAGTCACAAAAATGTATATGAGAGTATGAGGGTTTCCTTTGGTAAATCGGTGAGCTTTGTCTCAATACCTATACAAATAAACATTTAAATTTAAAAATTTTCCACTTTCATACAAAGTCAACTGTATAAAAATTATTAAAAATTTCACTAAACAACATCTAAAAATTACATTTAAAAAAAAACAAAAAAAAATTAACTAAAAGAGTCTTAAAAATTTGTATACACGAAAAATGTATATAGAAGTAGGGGAAGTAGAAGAGTGCGTATGTACATATTATATCAAAGCATAAACACATAATGTACATTAAAGGGAGCTTATATACGTGCTTTAGTGTAATAAAAAGAAAAATAATATAACTACAAAATCAACAGTTATAGACCATACAACTACAATACAGTTGCATTATATTTATGTTTTTTTTATTTATCATATAGAAAATGAATATACAAACAACAGCAAAATGGAGATCCAGTTATTGTTACGTCATTGGCTTCATTGGCAATATCTTCATCATCAGCTGATAAGGGTATTCATTATATTTATTTAAGTATAATTGATTTAACTATAATGTAAACATACCTATATTTTTTATACCTCGCACCACTTGTGGTACAGGGTTCTCTGTAACATGCAGAAGGGCTTAAGATGGACACACCTTTTATTATACATTTGGACCATCTCGAACAATATTTTGAATCCTACCCTAATAACGATTTTCACGAAAATTGATCCCTTGTAAAGCAGAAAAGTCTACGTTGTAACAAGTGGTTATGGAAATTAACCCATAATTTTATAGTAATTTCATACAAAAATGAACTCGTCAAAATTTGGAGCACCTACGCCTATTTCTGAATCATGCCCTACGTAAGGAATAAACTTGTACTACATTAGGTTTCATTTTGGGCTCACTTCCTTAAACCTACGCACATGAAAAGTATACCTTTATACAAGACATACTTTTCGTGTTCTGTAATAAAAATAAGAATTGTGTTAGACAATGTGGTGTAGGGTCGACCTTGCCTGACTATATGTTTTTACTTGTTTTCCTGTAAACTAGTTAATCTGTTTTTCTTAATTTAATTTAAAAAGATAAATATGGTTTTTTTTATTGCTATTGAAAGTGAAATGCATTAAAGAAAAAGAAAAGATGTAAAAACGTGATAACATGTTTTTTTGTTATATGAGAGAAAATTGGACTGGAGTGGTCATCGGACCCAACTTCGAGGTGTTCCATTGCAAATCACGGGTAGAAGGAGACCGTAGGTAGGGTAGGGTGTAGAATTGCCCAGGGCTTAGGGACTGCCCGTTCGATAAGTAGCTGTCGTCCGTCCGTTTGTTCTTATAAAGGTAAGGCACGCGTATTTCTTTTAGTTGCAACCATCTGCGGAGCGTACATGGGACAAAAATCTAAAACCCTCTCATATATCCCGAACTAGCTAGCTCAGCTATGACACGTGCGTCCGTCTCTACAACTTCCGATCCTCTTCAAGTGGAAGTGGAAGCAGGAGGAAAAGTCACTCATTTCAATCGCGAGTTAATTATCAAAGTAAATAAAGTGAATTTCGCAAACTTTGTAACAAAATTTGTATTTTAGAAGACGTCGAAGAAAATTAAAATATAAATAATTTGTGTGGTTTACGACTATCCACTGTGGGTATGTGGTTGGTTGGCTAAATTTGGTGAGAGGACTATAGATTCTATTAAACCAAAATTCTATACAACTAAGATTTTATACAACCAAAATTCTATACAACCAAGATTTTATACAACCAAAATTCTATACAACCAAGATTACAATAAATAAATAATTGTAAAATAATTGTAAAGCACTGCCAGCTTTATTAATCCAATATTAAAGAATATACTAACTTTCGCAACTATAGATTATTCACAGCAGTTCATAGAAAACTAAGAGAAAGGATAGATATTGTTCAAGCCGAAAGGAAAAATATACAATAGTGTAAGTTTCTGCCTTAAAAGTGTATTGTATTTCATAGATTTCTGTTTTTTAGGTATGCTATTACAGGTGCTTTTACACGTTCTACGTTTCTACGCAAGTAAGACAGCAGGGCAACCACGCTCCTTAGCCATGGCCGAAACATGGTCGAAACATGGTCGAAACATTTTCGAGAATTCGCCTTGAACACATGAAAAATGTATTTGTCTCAGAATGACTACTGTTTAGAACTGTTTAAAACAGTGCTAAACATTTTAAAACATTTTCAAAGTCGCTCAATTGACTGAGCAAACCAGCGCGGAGTTACGTCACCTCATGAGGAGACTTAAGCAAGACAAAACTTATATTATATAAATCCGGAATTTTCCGGAATCCCATCAATCGGATCTCTGCTGCGGGACAAGTAGATAAGAGAAGCACAGGGAAGATGCTTGATTTGTTTTATGCATTTATGCATTTGATTTTGAGTTTATTGAGGCAAAATAAAACATCATGATTGAAATAATGACAGAAATATCGACAATAAGATGCGCAACAGTCCTATGCGTCAATAAAGAGTTGTAATCAAGGTTGTCTTAACGAAGTTGAAAATATGTGTGTAAGTTCGTATGCCCGAACCCACTATTATTACACCATCTGCTGTAAAAAAAGTGATACCATGGAAAACCTGTGAACTCTTCTAATAAATAATCAAATTTAAACACTCTCGCGCCTATAACATCAGTAAGGACTTCAACTGGTTCATGTCTATGCATATGGCTCTGGATCTTTATACGCATTCGTGTTGAAATATCAATTTTTGGTCACTTTTCTACATAAACTACATAGCACTAAATCTGGAAATAACAGAAATAATATTAGTTTTAAGATCACAGAGGCTACAATTCACATAAAAAAAGAAACACAAATAAGTTTTTTTTTATTTATTTACTTTATGTGAATAAAAGCAAATGGAGCCAAAAAGTTGGACAAAAACGCAAAAGTTTGCTGAAAGGAAAGGATATTGTAAATTTATAAATTTATTTATAATAAGGGAAAAGAAGAAAGGTTTGACTGCTTCAATGTATATGTTTGTATTGATACATTTCATGTTGCGCTCGGTTGGTTCTTTTATACAATACGATTCATTAAATGCATTAATTGCAATTACTAAAAACCTACACCAAAAAACTAAGAAAGAAGAAGAAACATACACCACAAAACTAAAAAACTACACCAGAGAAGCTAAGAAAGAAGAAGCAACCTACACTAAAAAACTAAAAACCTCTTTTAAAAACTCAATTAAATTCGATTGTTAATTTTTCTCGTGTAAGTAAAGAAATAAATAAATAAATAAAAAAAAAAATAAACCCTTATCACAGAATTCCTTTAATTCCTGGGAAATAAAAATTCTTTATAGACTCTGATATTTGCGATGTTTGTAATATTAGCGAGTCTGCTGAGCATCTAATTTTCAGATGCCACAAGCTTGATGGTATTAGAAGTTCTTTTGGCCACTGTTTATCTTTATTATCCGGGCATATACGCCTCAAATTTTATTGGCTTGATCCATCTTAACTCAACATCTAAAAAAACAAATCTAAAAAATGATGTGTATGTTGGCGTTTGTATTTTTATTAAATCTGGCAATCGTTTCGAACAAATAGCTTTCAAAACAAATCTAGAGGTCCTGAATATAAAAACTATCAACTTTAATGCTAATCTCACAATCATTTCAGTTCTGATAAATGTACACATCTAAATTTTATAGTTCCAGGTTTCACCTCTGTCCTTGTTGGTGTGCTTGCTGTTGCTTTTAATGTTGTTATTGCAAAAGAAGAGTCGACTACTTTATTTGTGGAACGTTGAAAAGAAATCGGACCTCTTTTCAGCATATGTCTGTCTTTCAAATATTTCGTAACGTCGTCAATTATCCTATTGGAACGAATTAAACAATATTATCCAACTGTTCAAAGAAGAAATGTTATGCCCAAGATGACCCCCAAAGAATGAAAAATTGTGGATGGCCCTATAGTGCACGTTATACGGGTACTGGATACACGTAAAGGTAAATTGTGGACTCAGCATAGCGCTAGCGTTCTTAAGAATCAATTGCTATCATATCCAGCGGGCTATACGCTAACAAAAGCCGAAATGCAAACATTTTACAGATAATATAAAAAAAAACAAAAAATTACAAGCTATACAAGCTTTTTTTCTCCTGCAATAACTTAAAAACCTTAGTAAACACTAATGTAAACTTTAACAAGTTGGAGACCTATCAGCATACCCATCATATTATTATAGCTTATTTTTACTTTTCATGCGTCGTCACATTGTCCATAACGTTCTTTTCTAAGGGTGAAATATGTATACTGTTCAGCTCCAAACGTAAAGCGTCGACATGGTCAAACAATTTTTGTTGAGACTTCTGATATTTTTTAACAGTATCTTCTAGGGACTGAATACGTACTTCCTGTTTTTGTATTACTTGAAGCAGCTGTGTTCTATCCAATCCATCATAATTACTATTAGCTCCATCGCGAAAGTCTCCAACCGATCCATCGAAATCTATAGGTGATTGCCTTTGCGATGGTTGCTGCTTCATGCAAGATGTCGACCCATTTTTCTCCCCTTCGTTATTATCATTATATTTTGGTGTTTCTCTTAAATCATGATCATGATGTTCCGACCAATCTGAGTCTATAATTTCTTCAGACATTAAAACTTCCACGTCCGAATCTGTGCCCGAATAAGTAGGTCTACGTTTGCCATAGTATTCAGAGCTGATCAACATCAAAATTTCGCTCGACTCTTCGCATTTGCATATTCGTCGGGATCTTGCAGGTTTCTGAACAATTGTGAATTCTTCTGCTTTTTCTAGAATATCAATGGATCTCAAGAATACTTCATCGCTATCAGATTCGCGGTCAACATATTCATCATCGCCATCAGGTAAATGATCAAGATTCTCTTGTCCGTAGTGCGTTTCTTCCAAGACGCAAATGTCGGTATTATTGGTACTAGCAGAGCTCAGAATGCTCTCTTGCAACAATCCACTAATGATATTAGAGGGAGTAACAACAATTTCTATACTTTCCGAGCCGTTATTCGTATTTGGTGAATTATCGCGACTTGGACATGCAGTCTTATAGAGTTCTTCCTTATGAGTTGGCGAAAAATTCAATTGTAACTCCGCCTCATTCATGATGACACATTGAGAAGTTCATCGGCGTTATATTTATAAAGCCTTCGATTCAATTGTTCAAATAGCTGTATCTATTTCTTCACATAACTTTAAATGAATATAACATCACAGTTTTACTTTTTTGGCTTTTTTAGGCTTTAAGCACAATAATTCAATTTTCGGATTAATAAATCTGAGTGGTAAATACTGTGAGAAACCACGTTACCATATTATTTTATAAGAAAATGTGAGGAAGTCAATGTCAATATAAACAAAGACAGATGGTTAAGAAAAAGAACTGAAGAAATGAACATAAGCATAATTGTCAAATATGCGAAAAACAGCGATAAGAAAATTAATGTGAAAACGAATTATGATTGTTTAACGAAATAATGAAGAAAAAGTGATTAAAAGGGGAAGCACGGATGGGGACTTTACTAACGCAGTCGAACAGAGCAAACGAATTACTCAAATGTTTTGATTTGACAAATATATTTAAAATTGGAACAAAAGTACTTACGATTTGTAAATTACAAAACAAACATTACATTTTACGACTAATTTACATTCTTGCGTTGAACTCGCTTTTTTTTTGTTTGCAAGAAAAAAAGGAAAAATATTACAAATTGAATACCAGAGAATTAAAGTCTACCAATAAGTTAAAGTTTGTAACGTAAATGCCACTATGATATCTTCAAATCATAGTTTTTTCAAAGTTTAAATAGACAATATTTAAGAATATTTCTGATAGGTTTTTAAAAATACTATCGTGTGTCAATAATTTTAAACTATACCAACTTGCTGACAACGCAGAGTATTAGATACGATTTCCCATTTCCTACAACTCGCGTAAAAGTTCGGCAAAGTTTAGATTCCATCCGTAAAATAGGAATAACGCACAATTGTGTGTGGGACCTTAATTTTGGATGCGCTGTACGTTATAAACAAGGACTTAAGCGAAGTAAATCTTTTATCATGATAAACTTATAACAACAGGAATTCAGTTTTCATAATCATAACCATAATTAATGACTAAAAACTCTATTTTCATTTTTTATTTGAATTTTTTCTAATAAATTTTGGCGAATTCAGTTAGGTATAGCGAATTCAAAAGGAGGTACAGCGAATTGAGGGAGATACAGCGAATTCAAAAAGAAAACATACGAAATTGTTTACAAATCAAAGAGAGAATTCACGGTAAAGAAACCAAGTGCTGTCAGGTGTACGACATAGATATCTGTTAGAGATTTATCATTAATGAGGTTTTCGGTAACTCCAATAAAATGTAAAATGGGAGTTACATACACCTTAATTTTATTGCTTCACTGTGTATGGATATATTCTAATAAACCTAATATCAAAAAAATCCATAAATATATCAAATCCCTGAAAGCATTCATCTGGTTTGGTTAGCAGGAAACTGATAGATCTCGCGTAAAATTTTTAAATATATTTCTTAGAGAAGCAATCAGATTTGCCTGAACAAGTAAGAACTATATTCTTTTCCGGCCGAATTTTTTATACACATCATCGATATTCTATAAAAAATTGAAACAAGGGAAAAATATAAATTTACATACTCCATAATATTGGGGAAGCGTGTATCTGTTGTAGATAATGAGGAACAAGCAAAAGACACGGAAAGCAAGGCCGTTGTCAATTTTTGGTCGGATAGAGATGTGGGTGTTGCAGGCATGGTCTTTGACCTGTTTGGGCCTTTTTCCAACTGTTTTGCAAAATTATAAGCGCTCCTTCTTTGCCCCACACACACACCCCCATCACACATGCGATACAGTTCGGTAAACAGACATGCTTAGATGCATTCCAATTTGATACTGGCCTCTTAGCTAGTAGGAGATTTTTGAAGCTTGGATCTGCGCGTTATAAAGACACTGAAAAAACTTAAATTTTGATCTATTATTTTTCCCAATTTTATACAAGCACAACACCATCGCCCATAGAATATATGTACAAATTTTTGTAGAGTTATTTAATGTTGTTTACGAGGAATAGGAACAAAACATGAAAAACAAAGGTCTTCTCAGTTTCCGCGGTACTACATGCGTGTCCTTCGACCGGTTTCGTCCATTTTCCAATCTTTCTGCCAATTGATGTCAACAGCGTCAATTTTGCAAACAGAAGCATTTTTGCAACAGACTATACACAGACGTACATGCTTAAGTCAATTTGGAATTTGATGCTGAGCATGAATATATAAACTTTGTGGCGTCTCTGAAGCTGCCTTATGGGCGTTGCAAACGTGTTGACAAAATGAATATATCCCTCGTCCTTCTGTGGTGGGTATAAGAATTACATAGAATTCCACGATTACACAGCCAATTTATACAGACCTATCAAATAGACCTGAAGACTATTAAACACTTGAAAATTATATAGCAATTGCTCACAAACAGACCTAATTGCTATTAAACAGACCTAATTCATGAAATTCACTATTCGAATTCACTTTGCTGTTTTCACTTGTCCTTATGAGTTTGTCAGAAATTGTAACTTTTTACAAATTATAAATTTCTGTTTTATTAAATTTGTAATTTGGGTTTGTGACACTCGGCCCTTTTACGTCTGGCTTTTAATAGATGATTACAATATACCCTCAAAAAGATAGCTAAGAATACAATTATAACACCAAGTACGCCCAAAGTTGTTACTGTATGATGATAAATAAAGCAAGACAGCAATATGGCAGCCGCCTAAAAAAGTAGATGTAAAAAATATAATAGATTTAATCTTAACAAGGAAAATTAATGCATGAAATGAAATTAAACTGCTTTCTTCTAGCCTGATAACGTGCAAAAACTAAAAATTTGAGAGATGGGACTTTTATTTAAAAAATAAGCAATATTTTCACATTTCGTCATATTCTTAATGACAAGACAGACGGGAAAATATTCGCTTTAGGCGGAATTTCAATTAAATTGAGTGAGAATTTTAATCTCGTCAAGAATATGACTATTTTATGGAATTTCGGGATGTAACCAACCGGGAGGAAATCTAGTCTATCCCGATACTTCTTCTGCCACTCCGGTGGCGGTTATAAAAAGTAAATCATTATTTAAACAATATTTCTGGTAATGCCAATTAACTTACCTGTCGTAGAGTCATAATTATGGTAAACACAACTGGTCCAAACACCGAGATCGTATAGAATATAAACAATTGGCCAACTGCTGAACTAATTGATAGTATAATTATATCAAAAATGAATTTCGGATGCTAAAGAAAAGATATTATTACAAAGACTTGCAAAGAATTTTAATTTTCACCTCTGAAGCAAATGTCAATGAGTCCATAAAACCTCCTTGAACGCTTAAAGATGCAGCGGTAAATATTGTAGAAAAAATATTAACGCCGCACATCATTTGCAGAGATGTCATGCCGTAACATTTGAACAAATCACTCTGCCAATTGGCTGTAAAACTATCGAAGACGAGGTACATGGCTAGAAGGAACACACCAGTTAAAGTCGTTACTCCGCTAGCTTTGCTGCCATCAGCTGACCCAGTCATAAAAAAGATCATGCCTAATGATATTAGGATGGCAGTGAAATATTCATGAAACTCATACTTGGTTTTCGACAAAATTTTACCCATTAGCATGACAGGTATTATTTTACATGATTTAGCTAAAACTTGGGTGGGAAAATTAACGAATTTCAAAGCCTCATATTGAAACCAAGCGCTCATGATATTCGAAAACGAAGCGAAAGAATATTTGTATAAAGGAGCTTTGTGTCGTTTGGCAGTCGTTCCACATTGCAACCAACCGAGAGCTACCAAAAAAGCTAATATGCGATTACAAAATACCAAAAATTGTGAATCCTTAAAATGTGTCTTTTCACCAGAAGAAAAACTGTAATATTTTTGAGTCATGATCTTCTCTTGTAAAACACCCCATGTCAAATATGACACCATCAAACCGCCAAAACACCACACTAATAAAAATATCTCATTCGGGCTGGAACGTTTAGGTTTACTTCCCAACAAAGGAAAAGACGATGGAAGAACCGTTAGTTTTACCGACGCTGGTGCAGTTTGATTACTGGATTTAACTTGCAAAGTATCGTTAGATTCCAAATCATTTCCTTTGATGCACATGCGAACGGCGACGTAGAAAAGGGATTTATCTGAAAATATCCATCGCGTTATTTAACTTCTATATATATGTTACGAGTGCCACAAATGTCATGCTTACCACAAACTTCTAAATAATTTGTGCGCTGCACATATTTATAAACTAAGTAACCAGGTACAAATACGCAACTATAACCGAAACAGTTGACCAGCAATTTCAGAAACCAAGAGTACTCTTTGGCTTGGGATTCCACTAATTGCGATAGTGTCTGATGTGTATGAAAGGCACCCAAAGCGCCCTTTAATATGTCAGACAAAAAATGAATAATCAATAGGGTAGCAATAAAAAATCCACTAGAAATGATAAAAATACATATTAGCTTTCCTGTTAAAATATGGTTTATGTAAATTGCTTACCAAATTATAACATTTGGTAGAAGATTCGCCATAACTAAGTGGATTTCAGTTTATGGACAGATCACAATCGATTGTTGCATGTACTTCAAATTGAAATTAATTATTGCAGAGAATTGTTTGCTGTACTTCAAGTTGATTTCATTTATTGAAGGGAACTCTGTACTGAATTAAAATCAGCATTCAAATACGGGAGGCTTTATAACATTTCTCCACTTAATTCTATATACCGCTTATTTACATATTTCGTTGTCTTTCTTATTGCAATAGTAATCTGATTAAGTTCGCAGATTTAAAACATAATTTATGCATCTTCAGGTTAAAAATGGACGCTTGAAAACTTTTTATTCATTTTTGATTAGCGAGTCCTTTCTTTGCGTTATTTAACTTAGCTCCTTAATATATTAATTTAGATTCATGAATTGTTCGTCCTTTTACGCTCTCTTTCACGACATTATATTACTATTTTCTTTAAACAGCTGTTATAGATGTAGCGTCACCAAATTATTATGCAATCAGTAACTTTAAAAGATAATAGAACTTTTGCTATTATCATAGAGTTAAAAACAGGCGATCTAAGAATAAAGGACTTATTCTATATCCAAGACAACGTTAATCGCTGTCATACAAAATAGGAGCAGAAAACGCAAAAGAACTTGAACTAAAACCGCGAACGTTCTCGTCTATATTATTTTTAAGATTGATATTGTGAAGAATTAAAAAATTTCAAAATGAATTTATCAGAGAATTTCGAGTTATTGTGGTCACAATTAAAAGTATATAATGCAACTCCCTCTGGGGACCCGAAAAGGTCGCTTCTATACTTATTTTGGGCTTAGGAAGCTTGGGAGCAGGCATGTTACCAGCTGTTATCCCAGAATGCAATTGAGCACGCTTCCCTTTAACCACATCGCTAAAGTTATGCTTTGGTGCAGGTATTTTATTGGCCACTTCACTGATACCTATACTTCCGGAGGTCAGTGAAAATGGTAAACAAGAAAAATAGATTAAATGCAATTATTTTAAAGGTGTGATGTCAGATGTTTCGAATTGGGCCGAAATATCGTTGTTTTTTATCGTTATGTGGCGGATTTTTTATAATTTACTTTATTGATGAATTTACAAATTATTTCTTTGGCGAGGCAATAACCACACTAAACAGATTTGCAGATATTAACCACACTAATAACAGCTTCCATTTACCAATAGCTTCCAACAATACGTTTGAATACGAACCGGTGAATAAGAACGAAGATGTAACCTTGAATCATCCAAAGCATTAGAGGAAATATGTAATAAAGACGACGGTTCATACGACGGTATCGGCAGATAATGCAAACAAAGTGAATCATGGACGATATCAATCTTTACATTTTGCCGAAACGGTCCCACTCTTTATACGCATGCAATGTGTTTTTTGATATTTTGCCTTATAAGAAATACATCTTTTCCCCACTAGTACCGACTTGCTCCACCAGCACTACACATCTACTGACAGCTCCAACGAGCATGAATATTACGGCTCCAATCGTGTCCGCTTTAATGATGGACTTATAGAAGATGGCAATGCTCGCAATCTTGCAACCAATCAATGACTGGAATTTTCGGTCTATTTGTTACCTTATCACTTCATTCAGCAATAGAGGGTTTGTCTATAGGTGTACAAAATTCTTCAACTAAGATAAATTAGGTACAATAAAAAACCTTATCTATTTTGATTATTTATAAACAAAAGCGCAATTTGTTTATTTAATATCTAAAACTCGCACACGTTTTAGTCTGCTATATCTGCTTGAGTGATAAACAGGAAGCGCTTTTAAACAATGGCTTATTGCTCTAAATGTAAGAGCAAAAAACTTAGAAGATTTTTACATATTTTTCATTTCAGTGAGAGCTATGGTTTCTCCTTTCAGAACTTGTAAGGCTTTTATCTCTCTTTTCCAAATTTGCAGGTACTTTTCCTATTAGGAGCAGTAGCCTGTTACAAATTTGTTATGGGTTTTTATTTGGATTTGTAATTTCATTCAAATCCACAAAGTGAAATCGAAACGCAATTTATCGGTATATTAGTGTTTGCATTAGATGCTGTATGCGGTAAAAGTGTGAGCATGCTTTTGGTTGATATACCAAACTCACGGTTTGCAACTGTTTTGCCTGTAGTGCAAGAAAGAAGTTGTACCGACAAATAATCCCTGGAAGTTGGCACCAAAATGCTAATGGAAACGCAGCGGGATCTGCCCAATTCCTGGCAATTGTCACTGATTTTGTAATAATGTGTATAATTAATTTTTATTTAAATGGTGATTGAGAACATAAGTACCTCTACAAACATTCATATAAAACCATAATTGCAATTTTACCAATTTCTCATCATATACTTTAAAAAATTCATTGAAAAATATGGATATTGTGAAAATTCGAACATTTTTTTTGGCCGGATTTAGGTCGCTGCATAATATCTGAATGAATATTGGATATTATTATTTTTTTTTTTTGAATGCTGAGTTACAGTGGACTAAGTCAATGAGAAGTGTGGTTTTTATATCCAGGTAATAAAACGTGAGGATAATTTGCAGGAAATATATAAGAATATTATTAAGATAATGAAAAGGCAGTGGCCATTATATGTTAAATGTAACTGTAGATCGTTGTATATAGCGATGTAAGAAGAGTGTGGCAAACTTTGGCTGGAAAAGGAATGTTAAAGGGAAGATTTTGAATGAGCGTTTACGTTCGACAGGCGCCATTTCTTTGAAGTCACTCCTTAGTTGTTGAAAAATTGCACTATAAAATTAAGACAATTTTGTATGAAAATCAGGTTTTTATTTAAAAAAGCTTAACGACCGGGTATCCAAACAAGGTGACAGTTGCCAATTTGTGATTCGCATATCATCTTGTATATATAAAACACAGGTAGGTTATCTTCATCACTTTATTTATTAAAAAAAAAGAGAAGCTGACTTGCTATTAGAAAAAACAATACATTTTTTATAACCACTCGTTACAGCCACCTGATGACCCAATTCAATAAAAGTCGAGGAGAGTTCCTCCATCACTGACTTTATTACATATAACCGATCAACCATCAGTAGCGTATATATCATAGCGATTGCTACAATAAAAAGTAAAGGCACATAAAATTCTCACAAAAGGAAGACATTCCGCTTGATCGTAAATATTCAAGGATGTTCAGGAAGACTCTACACTTATTGGTAACGAAATTCTAAAGGGATATTGAATTTATCTTGTCAAACATATGTGTAGCTACATGAGGCAACATCATTGAGAGATATAACTTTCTGGAAGAAAGCAGTACAAAAAAGGATTTTTTCGGAGACGGTCTTTCGCCAGAAATGACATCGAGGACATGTTGAGGAGTTAAAGGTGTCCGTTCGGTGCAACGTTTTGCCATTCCATTTTCGAGTGTGTGCAGACTTTTCCTAATATATTTCGGAAAATAACATGATGTAGAATGTGCAAATTCATTTTTTGACTCGACTAATGCTGTGTACATTGTTAGGAGGTTTTTTGGGAGGCAATCCTGACTGATTCTTAGTTGCGATATATATTGATATATATTGGATGTTATAGTTAATATTTTCAATTGAATTCAATACTTCTTATGCAAATGTTTGTCATTCCTTTCTAAAACGGATGTTACCAATCGATGAATCGAAGTTCGCTGCTTGGTGATTTTGAAAAACACTAAAAATATAATCCTCGATACCAATAATTAAAAAGGTTTTAATATATTCTAACCTTTATCTAGAAGCAAGCGAAAATTGCTTATATATAATAATTATTGCACACACATGTCGATACACGTACTGCGTATTTGACCTTCGAAATTTTGTGATATGTACGCATAAGAATCAAACAAGAAAAAAAGACTCATTTAACTTCCTATTGAAAACAATTTTATAACTTCAGCCCTTTTTTTCTCATCATCAATTTTATCCGTCTGCTAAAGGTCCACATTCATCTATATCTTTACATCTAGACATTATGTTTTTCTTATGCTTTTATTAGTTCCGTGCCAATCTAAGTGCACATGTGAAATTTTGAATATGCTATATTATAACAATTACGTTGTAATTATCGAAGAAATTCACTCAGTTTTTACCGAATTCTTTATTTAACTTGGTATTAGTTAGTCAACAATAAAAGAGCGATACTTAAAAGCGGACTGTATCGAATGCAATCTCCCTCCAACATAGTTCTCACTATTAAGATTTTTAGCAATCGGTTTCTTTATACATTTTAGGTAATACTTCAGCGCTAATTTCTTAAATTGTTGTTTCTTATATAAACAATTGCCACAAAGCGCACTAATACAATTTTCGGCGAAGTGAGGATGGAAAATGAGAATGCAATTTAAAACATCTAGCGGGCCCTGACGAACTTAAGTGAATTCAAAAATTTTTTTAAACTAATCGTAAAATACGATATTCTTTAATATTCTCATATTATAAATGACGAACGCTTCAGGGAGATATTATTTTAGCACAAAATTGCAAGCACCCCTACCCGATTTGAATAATTTTTGGATAACCCATCCATGAGATAGATAAAAGCGCGGTGATGTGGCCAACTAGAAGCATACGTTTGAAATCGCTTTGAACAAATACTACAAGTCTTCTAGAGTATTAAGATCTTTTAAATAAAACTAACAATTTATTAATACATATGTCGATTTTTTTTGTTTTGTGATAATATTTTCTATTTCCAAGTTTCTGCTTCTTTACGGTTTTAATTCTCAACAAAACTCTACATTTCGAAACCAAAGTAAATCGTTTTTCATTTTCCAAATACAAGGGAAAAAATTTTGTAATATTAACATCACTTAGCGGCTGCTGTTACTTCGATCGAAAAGATGCATGATGCTTTTAGGGAAAAAGTGAACAAGAGATTTAAGTTTAAAGTACAAATCAAAAACGTGCGGATCCAAATTCTGAACAATAATTATATAAAATACGTATTTGTGTATATATTGAAAGTCTTAAAATTCTAAGAAAAATTAAATTTTTGTTGTATAAACTACAAATAGCAATTGCTTCATTATCTGTACAATCATAGATTGACCATTCTTTTCTCCGTCGGAAAATAACATCTTTGAAAAAGCTAGAAATTAGTAGAATGGAAAATGTGGTTTAGTTTCTAAAAATTAAATAAATCTAAATTTCAAAGATTTTTTGTTAAATCTTCTTCATTTGCGTCCTCGTCATCATCATCATCGTCGCCCCATTCGCTTATTAGGCTTTTCACTCTGTCCTCGGTGCTAGGACCGCTGTTATCTTTAATTGGATGATTTGATGATGAGCTGTCGGCAATTTTAGCTTCTGCAGGTTCTCCAGGCTCTTCTTTGAATTTTATCAAATTCTCCTCCGCAGACTTTGCTGTCATTTCATTATCTTTTGGTTTGTCTTCAATATTGGCAGGGAGGTCATCGTTCTTATTTTCCTCCCTCTCCGATGCGTGCTTTTTGAGTTCAGCTTCAATATCATCTATTTCTTCGCACTTCATTTCTTCCGTTGTTGTTGTCTTAGGGCTGGTGATTATGGCAGCAGTGGTTGTCGGTGCAGTTTCTATATCTGTTATTAACATTTCAATTAAATTTTTTTTAGTTTCCTCATCAAGATCATCTGTAATCTTAAGTTTGACATCCGTTTTCTTACTATCAATGGTTTTCTCGTTTACTGTCTGAACCTCTTCGCTCAGTTTACTAAATGACTTCGCTGTCGCGTCAACACCTTTGTCAACTAAGTCTTCAGATCTCTTTTCCCTATCTTTAGCTATGTTTTCTTCCATTTCTTCATTGTCTTTGTGTAAATTTTTTAAAGCCAAGTCGATGTCGTCTTCAACCATTGGTTCGTCTACATCTTCCTCTTGAGTCAATTCTGTCTCAACATTTCTGTTTCGGTGATCATTTTTCTCTTTCGTAGTAGAGCTGCTACTTTTTTCTTCCTTTTTTAATTCGTCTTCTAAGACTCTTTTATTTGTCTGAATGAGATCATCCTCATACTGATATTTTAATGCAGTTTTATTCGTTTCTTTTTGATCCTTTGCGTTTTCCTCTGACTCCTCTTCTTCTTCATTTATGTCCGCATCTTCATTATCATCGTCGGACCAGTCCCCTGTGAGTTCTTTAAGCTTTTTACTAATGTCATCCCGTTGAGGCTGATTGAAACTTTTATCCTATAAAAAATTTTAAAATCTTAATCGAAACATTCTTCATATAAGCTTTTTTGGAATCTATTACCTCTTCCAATTCTTTTGATGCGGTCTTTTCCTTTTCTTCTTTCTCTTCTTCTTCTCCTTCCTCTTCTTCTTCATCGTTTTCATCATTTTCCTGCTTATTGTTAGCATTTGCCATTTCATGCTCTGTTATTAGATTTTCGGCCCATTCCAAATTATCTAAGGACTCTTTACTCTCATCCAAATGACCAGATTTGCTATGTTCATAGGTTTCTTCCTCTACTTCTTCCTCCGTTTCACCTCTAATAGTGCCCGGTTCGTCGTCCATCTCCGCGTCTTCTGCTTCCATCACAGACCCAGTCTGGGATTTCATTTCGTGAAAGATATGACTATCATCATGTTCAACTGCTTCTTCATTTGTGGTAGTAGCTGTGGTGGCTTGTGATGTTTCATCCTGACTGAGTGAACTCAGTTGTTCGCTCTGAGGTTCATTAAAGACCATTACAACACCTCCCCCTTCATGTTCTTGATTTAATTGAGAAAGAATCTCTTTACGTTGCTCCTCAGTTAGAATCATTTCCGTTCCGTCGGCTCCCACAAATTTAGTTTCGTTTTCCCCTGATATATATTCTTCTGTAGTCGTGGTTTCGGCCGCAGTAACTGCAGTATCTGCCGCCTTACTTTCGCTAATTGCAACTGGTGAAGTTTCTGATTCTGCTATAGTCCCAGCGGTAGGCAAGCTAATGTCCGAAAGAATTTTAATTTTCTTCTCTTCAACAACTTGCGCCATTTCTTCCAAAATTTCTTGATTTTCCTGCGATAAATATTCAGGAATAGTTTCGTCATCTGATTGATCAATAATGCCATCCTCCAAAGCTTGTTTCTTGTGGAACGTCTTCATGTGCGTGTACAACTGCATTTCTTCAGGAAATATTTTATTACAATAAATGCATTGCTGTTTATTTTCTTCTGGATGGCTATCAATTAAATGCTGATTGAGGCCATCACTATCAATGCACATTTGCGCGCATAACTGACATTCAGGAAAAATGTACAGATTGGTTTTGACTTTGTGTTCTAGTTGCATATGAAAGTGTAACTCCCGTTTGGCAGTCGAACGCCAACCACAATATTCGCATAAAGCTGCATCAATTGTCTCCTTGTGTGTATTTGTCAAATGACGACGAAAACCTCGATATGATGGTATGCTAATTGGATGACCATTGCGCCCGCATCGCAAACACAGCCAAGGCCCAGTTGTGTTTTCGGCTCCTAAAGCTATTAAAGCATGCATAGTTTTGCTATCAATACGGCGCTTTTGTGTTTGGGCACCACCGGAAGAAGCTCCGCTGCTAGTTGATGACGTGCCTCCTGAAGTTGATGAAGCTGCTGCAACTGTCGTAGCTTTAGCAAAACCTGCTGATGAAGAAATCGCCTGATGTGGAACATTCTTTTGTTGCCCTGCGCTATGTTTGCTTATTAAAGTTGTTGCCAAGCGATCGGCTTTCAATGCAACCGGTTGATTTGTTGAAGACGTTACATTCGTTTTCGTTTGAAGAACTGACGAAGTGGAGGCGATCGCCTTCGGAGACCTCTCCGCTTCGATTGGTTCTTTTTTAACAATAATTTTCTGTGTGTTGCTTCCACCTGCACTGGGTATAATTTTCAATTTTATGTTTTTATTGCTTTTAACCAAATGTGGATATTGACGCAATACTTCGGAAATGATTTTAGCATGATTCATTTTTGAATTGGAACTATCCTTAACCACAATGGTGGGTGGTTTGTCTGGGCCTTCATGTTTGACTGTAATCGTTGTAGTACCGGGAGGATCGTCAGACAACTGCTTCTCGCTGGTAGTCTGTACGGCAGCCGTAGAAGTGGCAGCTGAAGTTGATGGTGTCAACGTCGAAATTGTAGCAACGTCATCATCGTCGTCGTCGTTATGTATATCATCGTCCATTAGACCTCCGTCATAATCACCATCTGCTTCCCCATATTCAGCAGCAATCTGTTTACGCACGCGTTGCTGCTCAGCAAACTCTTTAACGTCCTCTAGATTGGGTTTCTTTGCCGGAGGTGAAACAAATGTAGCCGTTGCCGGACGTTTATTGTTGTTGTATCCCTTGCGCAATTGTTCAAAAGGTGAGGTGGCTGAAGATTGTTTTGATTGTGGGGGATGCTGGGCCGACATTTTCATGGTGGTATAAGTGTTGGTCATGGTATTGACATCGCAATCAACTTCTTGTTTAATTTTTGTATTGAATGCACTACTATTGCTCATGCAGGGACGAGTAACTGCTGTCACCACATTTCCGGCTGAAGATGCACCAGCGGGTTGAGTAACTCTGCCCCCTATAGATGTGTTCACAGGGATCAGACGTCGTTGAGTTATAATCGGAGTATTTGATGTCGAACTAACTACTCGTGATGGACCAGAAGCAATTGGTTCCTTTTTGTATTGAGAGCCAGGTGCTTGCACGACACGGCGTTTTAATTTAGGACTGGAATTCTTATCGAAGTGGCAAAATTGTTATTTTTTGGGACAAGCAGTTCATTTGTTGCGTATACATACCCCTTGAACCTTTTGCGGATGTAACTCCATAGTACGACGATGTGCTTCCAAAAGTTTAAGCAATACGGTCATATTCATATCCCGAGCGGTACGCAACAAGCGATTATACATTTTAAGCTCAAATTCCAAAGTGCCCGTATACATAAAATTGACGATCGGCACAACGACATCGGCCTGTAGCTCATTTGGCATAATAATAGCGTCATCGACCACCTCGCAAGTTTGCTCCAGCACATTAAAATAATCTGTACAAG
Source organism: Glossina morsitans morsitans (assembly GCA_001077435.1). Taxonomy (NCBI): domain Eukaryota; kingdom Metazoa; phylum Arthropoda; class Insecta; order Diptera; family Glossinidae; genus Glossina; species Glossina morsitans. Next base: position 52,698 of record CCAG010007751.1, on the reverse strand, counting down.
CACTTAATACCAAACGGTGTACTTTCAATTGTGAGTTGTCACGAAATTGCAATGTTAAATCACAATAATCCGTCTTGTTAAAGAAATTTTGCAGCTTTTGCAAGAAAAAAACTCCCCAATTGTCCACCTTGACTGACTTGATTTCACCCATATCGGCGACGGCTTCAGTTAATCACTGTACTTTTAATATTTAATAATAAAGAAACAAAAGAAAAAGCTTTATTTTAATGGTTTTTCACAAATTCGACAGAAAATAAATATTTGTATTTTTTTATTTTTCATTTAAACAACCACCGCCAAAACCTTCCTTTGATATAAACAATAGCTTTCGATTCACTGAGCCTCATAAGCATAAAAATGTAAAATAAAAGCACCAAAACATTCGTTAAACCTGCCCCCTTTTAGATGCAAACCGTAGCTGTACAAACAGACTTCGGCGTCTTTATTTTCTCAACGGAGGTCTTCAAGTTCCTAACACAACTCATATAACATTAATAACACAAAAAAATAAAAAAAATTAATCTCTATATGGAATTACGAAATGTGCTTTATAAATTAAAAATTACGGAAGCATAAAAGTTCGCTCCAAATTAAATGTGACGGCCGACTTTCTCGGGCTAATATTCCCTGAAGATTTTTTGACGCATTAATGCACTTTTGTGCTTACCTTCGATAATCGATTAATGGCTTGGATTCTTACAACAATTTTTATGAAGTTCCTACTGATTTTGGACAATATTTAAATGTTAACAGCTTCACTTACGTTTGCACAAAATTTTTCTTGCACTTCTATGACAATTTGTTAAGAAAATTTCAGCGTTGGTTATTACTAACGGTGATGCCATCCGATTTTTTAAATCTTAAACATTTAAAGCCGTAAATATCCGATATAAACTTTGTCCTAGAATGCATAAGTAATTGATAATTTAATGTTTCATCAGTGCTAGTAAACTAACAATCTTTACGAAAAGTTTTCTGCGTCGTTTTGTGCATGATAATAAAAAAAAATTCAATTCCGTTAATAATATTATGATAATCTGGCAACATGCAATTTAGTTATTGCTGAACTCTACCAAAATGGCGACTCAAGTATGGCGTTGGTGCGTGCACGTAATAAATATTTTTGGCAAATCTAGTGTTGTTAAGCGTTAAAAATTGTTTATACTAATCCAAATATATAATAAATATAATGCAGATAAATTATTTATAACTAATGCACATATATATAAAAAATATCTTTTTCTAATATAATTGGTTTTCAAACATCTTAGTAGAGTGATTGAAAACCTTTCATCAAAAATTTAGTTATTTACGTTTTTTGCATCATTTTTATAAAGCTTTATTATAAAGCATAAAGATTGTAGACGACATGTGCAAAAAGATGAAAGTTTGTGAGTTTAAATATTTAAATTAACTTTATTGCAGCAGAAGTACAGTTATGTAAAAGCTTTTGCAGCTATATAAATTAAAAGAACATAATTATTTACGTTATAATCAATATTTACATATTACATGCTAAAATTTAAAACTTACATGCGCCTTTTTATTTATATGAGCTTTGAGAAGAAGCTTTTGAGTCTCGTTATTATTCAAAAAGAGAATTGCAGTGCTCAAACTTTGAAAGAAAGTGGAAGGTGCGGATATGTTGGTCTAGAAGCAACATCTAAATCGAAATCGCGGCGAAAGAGAGAGAGAGAGAAAACGAGCAAGAGCGCTAGTTAAGGCAATAGACAAATTGGTGTGAGCTTATACACTTAACAGAAATAGTGCTGCTTATAGTGGGACGAGTTTTATGGGTAAACCCGGAGAAAATAAAGTAATAAATTTGGATTTGAAACTTTGCATGTATTATAAAATGTATGGTACTTAGAGTTAAAATATATCGCCGGTAAGAGTACATTTTCTTGAAAGCCCCAAAATTAGCTCTTTTAAATTGTTTTATAGATGTTATATATTTCAATTTCTGTTCTTTTTTGATTTCTTGAAAGGTAAAGTACGCCACACCATAAGTTTATTTGAAATCTTCTCCAAAAAATGTCAATATTTTCCTTGATGGGTTAGCGTCTTACAACTAAACATTTACAAAAACCTTCTAATATTCAAAAATAATATAATGAAGTGAACTGTTGCCGTTTAGCGATTCAATATCAGAATCTGCAAGGAATTCATCTTCCCACTCTATATAGTTCGTTGCACAACCCAATGTAACCATATTCTGTATAGGAATTAGGACAAACTTGTGAGAAAAATATGAAGAAAAACAACGAAAAAAGAAGAAAAAAAAATGAAAAACCTGTTGCTGACAAAAGAGCAAGGGTGAGCGACGGCTCACATAAACGTAAGCAATGCATTAAATGACCAAAACCGCAATTGGTAAGTGGATGAACAGCATATATAGACCAGGACAAGTTGTGATATTCTGTTCATCTCTTTTAAAGACTTTAAAAGTAAATGGTATTTATTATATGAATAAAATAGAAATATAATAAATGTGCTAAATTAAAATTTGAATTCATATTTTCACAAGTTGTCGGTTACAACAAATTATACTCCATCTTCAACAAATTGTAAATCCCAATATAATTAACAATATTATTTTGATTGATTATGGTTGCAGCAAAATTAGTTGACGCTAATGATTTTTTAATTAGTTTTAGCAGCCTTGTTGGCGCACTTCTTGGGTTGTTGGACAATATTCTCAATTTGACCAACTTTTTCCACAGTATTCTCAATTTGACCAACTTTTTCCACAATATTCGCAATTTGACGAAGAGCACAATTTTCATCCTCTTGCCGCAAAGAGATATAGAATATGTGAAGAGAATGTTTTTCTGAATAAACAGAGCTACCAACTTTACGTATTTCTTTAGATATTGCCAGCAACCCGACGAGGACGTACGGCCTAATTTTGCACTCATCCAACACAGTAAAAAAATTTACTACAGTTCTAGAGAAATATATATGTATGTATGTATGTACATGGGAGAAATGAGATGTTTTTCTCTACGTTGTTTCTCCAGTTAGATTCACATGTATACCTACATCACCAAACAGTTTCATATTATTTGATTATAGCTTAGAAAATATTGAAAAAACGTGTTTACTTTTTATGTCTGTTTTAGCTGTGAATGCTCCAATGCAGTGTGTAATATATATATATACGTATATATATATAATGTCGAATAAGTGTAATTACTATCTTGGTTTTTGTTTCATTTCATTTCGGTATGGTGTTTCCCAACTGTCTTTCTTTTCCTCTAGTTTTTTGTTGATGGAATTTATTTTGGCAACTCTATTAAGTCTCTATGCAGCTCTGCATCGTGTACCGTTATCTAAACAAAACTCTCATTTTCAAGCGTCTAATCTAAGAAGTGATTTCCATCAAATCAAATAAAATCAATTGATTTTCTTTCCGCGATCTATTATATAGAAATAAGTAATTGGAGAATTGCATTCAGAGTAAGAAGCAATGTCACAACAATTTCACCACCAATACCACACGTACCTTTGTCGACCACGTCAACAAACTACATGTAACCTCGTCCTCGAAACGTATTCGCCTTACAAGCAATCCCAATGAAGATTAACCCTCAAGTTTGCGTGACGTTAGGTTAATTCTACACTAATATCACGAGTAAGAATATCTACATCCATTACACTTCCACGTTTATTCAATCTAGGCGTTAATAAACATCGTGTAAAAGATTTCAACAATTTATATATAGAATGAAGATAAGGTACAGGTAAGGTACTGTTCATGTTATCTTCTATGAATTTAAAGATATAAACAAAACAAAGGAAAAAAGGCAGATATGCAAAAGCATGCAACAGATGTGAGAAATAATAACTTTGACGGTTTTTCATTTATGTTCGTTATCTACATTCTATGTATATGATGCGAGAATAAGCATCAAAAAATGTGAATTATGTGAGAATAAGCATCACAAATGTGAATTATGTGAGAATAAGTGAGAATATGGAATTTTGACCACTTCTTGCGTCAAATTTTATAGAAACATTATATGTATGTAGCTATAGCGTTTTTATTTATCTTCAAAACATCTCTTGTGTCCTATCGAGTTAATAAAAAGAAACGTTTTGAAAAATTTCCAAGCTTTTGGATTTGTATGAAATTTTGTAAGATTTTGGATTTTTATGGAAAAATTTCTAAGTTTTTGGATTCGTTTGAAATTTTCTAAGTTTTTGGATTTTTATGGAAAAATTTAGCACCTATGAATAATGTTATCGATTGGGTGGCATACGTTTCATATATTCCTTTTACCCGAAATGGGGACTAAGTGATAATTGTCATTAAAGCGTTGAAGGAGTCCTCGTATAGGGGAATGCTGTCCATGCCCTGCCCTGCGCCGTGCGATAGGCACTAGTGAAACGAGTGCCTAGAAAATCTATTCGCGCACATGTAGACCTTAATTTGAAATTTGGTATTTATTGAAAGCAACTCTGTGATCATCACCACGGATGGTGAATTTTTAATAAACCACGGAAAGGATTTTGTATAAAACCAGCCAACGGTTTTCAATTCAATCGATCATTTTGCCAAGCTCGTAAAGCACAAAATTTTACGAAACTAAAAAAATTGAAGAACATTTAATTTCCTAGTATTTACATTAAATACAGTTTAAAAAAAAAAAAAAAATACTTTAAACTTTCAGTGAAACTTTCAGTGAAATTTATCAAATTTTGACTTTAATCGGTAAGTGAATTTTACTAATATTTTAATAATTTAAAAATTTAATAATTAATTTTTATATAAGCCTTCACATTATGTCCTGTTCGGAAAAAACATACTTCCATAGCTATAATGAACGTATTCATAAAAACAAAAATAAGATCGAGAGAAACTGCTCGCAAAGATAAGTGGTTAATTTAAAATTCGATAATTTTCAATCAAATAAATTAGGTTGACATAGACATAATCGACACGTCCGGTTGCCCGGATTTGTTACTGCGATTGTTCTTTTATAATATGGCTTATTTTTGAAGGGAAGAAATTTTTGGTTTGTTGTCATGCATAACTAGGAATGACGAAATGACAAGTTGGTGGAACTAGGAAGCTATCATGGACTTTTTGCGTTTCTGTTACACTGTTATTAACATCAATTTAACTGGTTGCTCTTTCGCTCGCGTTATTTGTCTGGGCAAAGATTTTGTTTCTTGGTATGACGCCTCATTACCTCAAACGTTTGCAAAGCAAAAGCATATTCAATTTTGTCTTTTTAAGTGAATATGCGCTATAATAAGGCGGTGAGTTTTTTATTGATATTTTTGGTGTATGTCAATATTAGAATTACAGTTGCATGCCGTAAGCCCAAATATACTTCAAAATTAGGCAGAATTAAACATGCAAATTTATGCATTCCTAAATATTCATAAACACTCATAAATGCTCATAAACACTTCTAAAGATTTCAAAATTGAGAGAGTTGTTTGCACCAAAAACATTGGTGGTGAACAATCTTTTTGAATAGAAGATTTTGTTGAAAGTTGGCTGACTTCATTTAAATGCAAGTCATCTTCTTCTTGATATTTACTTAATTCATTTAGAATTTCGTCAACATTTGTGTCTATGTTTAAAGTTTTTAAGGGGCACTTTTTTTTTCAATTTTTCATGATATGCTTTAACTCGGCTGTAGCCTTGTAAGTTATCTATAAATAATAATTTTTTATTACGGCATTCTCTTAATTTAAATTCATCAATTTTCAATCGATTTTTTATAAATTGTTTAGTTTCTATGCCAATAATATAAATTTGCATCCGCCTGAGTGGCCGAGTAGGGTTTAAATCTCAAGTGCGGTAAAGATTTTAATAATAATAATAATAATAATATTAATAAAAAAAAATAAAGCCGAAAGCCTTAGATGCTAGTGCTTTAAGATTTTAGTCTTAGAATTTATTCTCTGGCTAAATTTATACAATAATAATAATAATAATAATAATAATAATAATAAATTTGGGAAGTTTAGTTTACATAGCATTGTTGCTTTGTACAACTCTTTGATTATTGATAATATTTGTTTTGTTTTGCTTATCATTTCTTGACGTACTTGGTAGATGTCTTTTTTAAAGTTTTTTGCATGTTTCTCAAACCCTTTTCTGTATTTCGTCATCCCGTCGTGTGTCATCTGCAATGAGAAGTAATTTATTTGAGATGCTTAGATTGAGTTGTGAACCTACTTCCAAAAAATTGCCTTATGTGAGAGTATGAAATTGGTACGCTTGTTACGTTCTCTATATTAGAAGAGAATTTCTTCTCATATAAGCAGTCTCTCGCAGAATTTGTAAAAATTGAACTTACTTTTTCTCAAATTTGTAATTGTGATGCAACAAGTGCTAATGCAGACTTATGTTTTCTCAGAATTTGTAAAAATCAAATTTAGCGATTGTAAAAACGAACAACAACCACTCAGAATGTGTATGAGAAAAAATACATATGTTTTTTGATAGAAGAAATTTATTTCAGCTTTTGTTTACATTACATTGTTTACATTAAACAATTTGTATTCAATATGCTAGGCAAAGGATAAAAAAGAAAAATCGAAATATAAAGATAAGGATGAAGAACACAAAGAAAAAAAAGAGAAAACCAATCAATCTAGTATTACGTCTGAAGAAGCTTTAGAATTGGGTTCACCTGTATTTGCTGTATTTGGGGTGTCGCTCAGCTTGGCTACCGAACGAAGCCGTTGTCATGATGGTGTAGACATACCATTAGTAATTGGAGATTGCATTAACTATTTGAAGAGTGAGCTAATTTACAGGATTGAACCAATGAAAAGTTGACTTTTACATTACAAACATGTTGCTCTTACGGTAAGTTCTGATGCAGATAAAGCAATATGCAACAAACCTTTAAAAACTTCAAAATCAGATATGCGAGCAGCATGCCCTTTCATTAATGTTAACTTATACAAAACTCTTGTTTCTCTCTTGTTTCTCTAGTGTTATTTTATTTTTTGTTCGATTGAATTCGTAAAGATTTAGTAATATTTTACACCGATAACAAATTGTGACCGCTGTGAAACGTCTGATAGTTATCACGATCATGATATAGCTCAGAAGCTATTGTACTATGTAGATATAGTAATTTACGCTTACTTGGATCTGAGAGTGCTTTCAGCATTTGATATACTACCAAACTCTGGTATTTTTACTTAGTCAGATAGATCTCAAGTTATTATGCGGATATAGGTTTTTCTAGGAATGCAGCGCGTCTGCCCGTAGAATGAACATGAGACAAAGTAAATTGAGATCCCTTATTTTCGGTGAAATTTAGGTAGTGGTTGCAGTCGTAAGAGTACTCAGGCTACAATTCTCCGAAGCAGTTAGATATGTCGTGTGCCTCGATTAAGGTCTGGTTTGTAGCTAGCGGTAATATTATTGGGAAATGTGGAGGAATATGTATGAGAAAAGCTTTCATAAGCCTATTTTGGTTTTGCGTAGCAAGGTTAGTGTTTGATTCTGTAAAGTAAAGAATGCGTCTTCGATATGGTTTTTAGATAAAGATTTGAAATGTGCAGCGGTTCACATAGCCTTGGTCAGTTACCGTTTAAAGCTTTACTGTTAGAGTCCCCTGGGCCAGTTTGGAATAGTTAGTCCAATCAGTTTTGTCCAGTAGAAATATTGGTTGCTTTGGTAGGACATCAGAATGCTTTGCATTGATCACGATTGGAAAGTGGTCACTATTATAAGGAACTTGGCTATACGCTATATATGCTATATATGCTATACTTATTAATTTCATTTAAAATTCCATTAATCGTAAATTATTTATTTTATTCCCAAAAGAGGCTTCAGATCTCACGACTCAAGTAACTGAAGTAATTGTATGGCAAAGCTTGCGATCAGTTCGTAGTCAAATCCTAGTAAAAGCTAAGAGCGTGCATAGGTTACAATGAGATTCTCATGATTTTTGAACAACAAAGTTTTGTCACAACTGAAAGCACCACAATGTCAGCTGATACCGATTATGAAGATGCAGAACTTCTGAAAAGTCACAGAATTCCACTGGCTCGTACGCCGATGGGACGATATATGTAAAAAGACCACCACAAAATCGAAACGTAAGTACAAATTGTTTTTTGTTTTAAATTTTGATGTAAGTTGAAGAAAATGCATTTGTTGGAGCTACGTGAGATGGCTTTCATATTAATTAGACTGGATTGGGGGTCAGGATAGATGCAATTGTGGGTTTCAGCAATATCGACGGAACTACAGCTAAAGGTTTATAAACTGTCGACGTTGCTGGCACCAACGAAACGTTTTGCGTAAGTACAGCTGTGCGTCCAAAATTTCTATTCTACAAAGATTTCTATTCCTCAAAAAAAATTTCTATTCGTCCAAAAATTTCTATTCCTCCAAAAAAATTTCTATTCCTCCAAAAATTTCTATTCCTCCAAAAATTTCTATTCCTCCAAAAAAATTTCTATACCTCCAAAAAAGATCGATCACAACAACCTAAAATTCCCCCACCTTGGTATATATTGTAAACGTTTACGTTCCACAAAAAAAAAGGCCGTTTCCTTTTTCTTGCGGTGTGTTGCGTCCATTTGAATAACAAGGATTTATCAATGGATGCAAACGCCTCCGCAGCTTGCGTTTTTTTAAATAAAGGCCTCTATCCGTTTGCATATTAATCTCCTGATTAAAGGCCCCGGCGAATTTGGAGTTTTCACTATCGGTTTTACTTATACCTTGACTATGTTGTTGCTCATATCTTTGGGAACCGCATATACCCAGAATGCAATCTATTATACATAAATTAACGGCCCTTGTTGGACGCATCACAACCTTCTAATTTTTAATAGTATTTAACTCTTAAGCGACACACTATTAATGATATAATGAGCAACGCTCGTTCAAAAAAGATTTAATGGTGGATAAATACGCAAGCATGGTGTTTTTAAAAGCTGCGAAGCAGTTAGTTCATATCATATTTGCCTAAAAAGCCTTCAAAACGGCTATTTCACAATACATAGAGTTTACCATAATTATCTATTTAACAGATACAGGATGAGTTTCGTAAACCATCATCGGAGAAACACCCACTCATACGAATTCGATAAAAGCGACATGTAAAATAAATTGCTTTAGTAAACAGAATAGGGTATGGTTTTCTGGTTTACAACTGAGCGATTAATAAAAACATTTTGTGCGTTCAGAAAAGTTATCACTATGACAAAGGTACATTGATTTCTTACATTTTAACAACGGCGGAGAATTTTCCAAGTTTTTAGAACATGCTTTTTATTAAGTGTTTTTATATGGAACGATTTTTGTACATATATATCCTGCTAAATAAAATTTCACATGTTTATTACTACAGCATAATGGCTGCGCCGTTGCGGGCTACGCCTGCGGCCGCTACCGCTTCCGCGTCGGCCGGCGCCACGCCCCAGTTCGGACACCATGCGGTTCGCGTCGGCGACGGCCGCGCGCAGGCGGTGTCCTTTCTCGGTTATTTGTTGTCGCACTGAAAAGAAATAAAATAAATAAAAATAAATAACATGTACTGCCAGAGGTTTTGTAACCAGCAGGACACCTAATACATAGCAATATAATAGATCGGAAGAGCGTCGTGTAGGGAAAGATCAGTTTTCAGATTAGAGAGAACAACTTATTTGCACGCACTCTATTATCCGTGAAGTATGTGCAATTGTCTTCATCTATTTTTTTCACGTCGCCTCTTCCGATTGTCTTCGCTTTGAAGCGCCAAATTTCCAATTTACCAATTGAGTTTATAAATTTGCAAACGAGCTTTATTTTATCATATCTTGGTGGCTATGTAGCATTGAATATTTCCTTTCAAAATCCGAATTAAAATTTTAATGAAAGCAAAATCGTTCTTTGAGTTTGCTTCTGGGCTTTACATCTATAATATTTTGAAATAAATGTTGGCTGTAAACTGCTCTTAAATGTGAATTATTAATGATTTGCTATTTGATTGCACGACCGTTGAAGTATTGTGAAAAAAAAGCTGTTTATGAGATTTGCATTTTTCGGCGGTATCAATACGCGCGGTATGTTTAGTAATTTAAACGTTTAAAATATTTTGCAAATTGTGTTTTTTTTTACCTTAAATAAATTATTAAATTAAAGTTTTAAGAAGTTTATTAGCGTTCATGGATATCTCAAAAAACTATCAAATAGTGTCGTCATCCATTTGTCATGTGTATACACAAAGCAACCCTTTGGATATACCTGAGAATTTCATTGGAGTTAGTAACATTACAATTTTTAGAACTAATTGTCTTTGAAACAAGCCTCACTTGGCATACATGAGTGAAAATTTGTCTTCGATAAAAAATGAATTTGATTCATGAATACTTTTAAAGATAATAGCTTTTGATGTGCAAAAGCATGGTTTTGAGTTATTGTCCACCATGTCAATGCATGGTCTCTCGTATCAACTCAAATGTTTGAGTTATTGAATAACAAATTAAAAAAATAAAAAATTCTGGATTTACTTATATTTAATTCTTGGTCCAGTTTGTTTTTCCTGTTCTCCATTGTTTTCTGCAAAAAATTAAATTTAAATATATAAAAAATAAAATTATAAAAATTTTCCTCTACTCACTTGTTATTTGTATCGTGTTCGGTGAAGAAATGGCCGTTTGAATTTCTATTTCTAGAATTTTCAGCGGTCTGTTTCCAGCGCTGTAAAAAAAAGTAGTTCATGCAGATTGTGTGCAGACAAATGAAAATAAACAATGAAATAAGATGAAACTCTGTGCTGAACACTTGCATGCGAAAAATTGCATAATCCAATTCAAAATCTCATAAGAAAAATCTAGAAAGAAATATTTTCTTCTTTTATTAATCTATTACTTTTGTGTGTAAAAGAAATAGATGACTAACGGTTTTTTAGCCATTTTATAAGCGATTTTCAGCGTGTGAAGAATAACAAAATTTGTGCCAAAAAATTAATATTGAACATTTTGAAATTAAATAGTTTTTAAAAAATTAAAAGTTTAGTAAAAAATACAAGCGTTTTTTAGATTTCGTTGGTGCAGAAAGCGTTTTTGATGTGGGTGCTGCTATAACTTGGAATCCAGGTAAGTTGTAGTTGGTTTTTAATTCAAGATATCTTGTTATCTGTTGTTTATCTGTGCATGCCAATACAAATTTGAAAAGGAGCAACATTTCCACAACAGTCAATGGAATTTAAAAATACCAAATATTAAACGAAGAAAATTAAGTACAATACTATTAGTGGCTTTGTTGAAAGAACTCTTAATCAATTTTTCGGCAAAATTTGCTTTAACGCGAAAGGCACGCAAAAATTTTCGATATTGTTAATAAATAATTAATAGTGATCGACTTACAATCAAGGCTTGTCTGTCGCCTTGTGCATGCGATTGGTTTTATGTTTTTTGTGTTCATCGTACAGATGGCAAACATTTTCTGAAGTTTTGAAAATTAGCTACGAAACAAATGTATGCATGATGACGGAAGTAGTATGTCTAAATATCACCAGAATTATCGCGACTTTTCTTGTCCGCCATTCAAAAGCTTACCTGTTTTCGATTAAATTCCAAAAGACTGGTGTTGTGCAATTTGATGTTTCTTTACTTAGATTTCTTCATAGATGCTATTCACATATCGTATTGACTTAAATTAAACACGCACACATTCCGTGCATTAAAGGAGATTCTTTAAATGTGTTAAAATTAAATAATTAATTATATGAATTAAGTGAATTAATTATTTATATCAAAAAATTATAACATTTCCATCTTATATATATTTAAAAACATTTTACATTTTCTTTATAAATTAATTTTTAAACCATTTCTATATATGTGTCTTGGCCTAATTGCTCAATGACACTCTACACTATCATGTCATAAATTGTTAACGAAAATCTTATACAATTTTCTTGTCACTCGCGATTTGCGATTATTTTTAAGCTGAATCCGTTTAATTAAGAAAAAATTCGGTTCAATTTCGAGGTTTAGTATTTAAAGAATTCCAATTACAGATAAATAAATATTCATATGTATTCATATGTACCGTACCGTACCGTATTTTTCGGACTATAAGACGGACCTTTTTGCACAGAAAAATGGACTCAAATTCTGGGTGCGTTTTATGGTCCGAAGGTAACATTAAAATATTTTTTCAATAAAACGTGTGCAAATTCGAGGTACGTCTTATTAGCATTTGATAGAAGAACGCCGGGGCAAATTGAAAAATCGACCCGATATTCTTCTGGCATGCTTACTTTTCTAGCAGTGTATTTCTGTACATTTATTGTATAATTACAATAAAAACCCCATTTCTTTTGTTGCATAAAAATGGATTGGTTTTGTGTGTGAAAGCTTCAAAAAAACTAAATAAATGAAATTTTTATATCAGCAAGAAGTTTTTATCACTTTTTGAGTATTGAAGAAAAAACTATAATTTTCGATGTTTTCTGATTTCGAACTCCTGGGAACTCCCGCAAGTTTGCATAATTCATTACATACAGCGCGTCATACTGTGCCGAGAATAAGGAAAAACAATTAATTGCTAAGACAGTTCCTTTCACAGAATTAATAGAAAGAAGATATATTACAGATATAGCAACTCCTTTAATGCCCGAAAACTAACTGGGTTTTAATTCTAGTGTCTTCCAGGAAATGAAGCAAACGGCCGTATTAGTTAACGTTGCCAGAGGACGTAAGTTAGACTTGCGATTTAGCTTTTATCGTGTCACTCACATAGTTCAACTAGAACGGCATGGTGGGAAATAAAACACTCATCGAAAGTCTCACATTTTTCTCGATTAGCAGAAAAACGTGAATTATTATGCTTAAGTATTGGAATAGTTACAGCCTTCTTCCTTAATATGTTACTAATATTCCAGAATGAAGAAACCCCCTTGCCAAAGGTGGGTACAAAAGGATTCCTCGAGATTTGTTTTTGAAATTGCTAATTTTGCATTGTATAATATACGTCAACCGTCTCATTTCTCGGAAGTCCAGAATATATCTAAAAAGCTGCCAATTTCTACGATGGCAGTCTTTTATGCGAATTATTTGAAGAATTTGATGCCGTTAGGTAACTCTTTTCTTTTATGGTAAATTTTTAGGAACGTTTAAAATTATCTGATTATTTCGTCTATTGGCTCATCATCCGATACATTATTTAAAGCTGGAATTTTTAGATAGGTTTTTACATAATTGGAGAAAATTCAATTAGCAATTTTCAAATCATGATCACATTATCGTTAATAGCAAGTTTAGGTGGCCAAAGGTCAGATCTTATCTCATTTATCGTTGATGTATAAAACATTGATTGCGACATGTTCGTCAGTAAAAAATCTAATCTATATACTTGTCTTTTTACTACACAATGTTCGCAAATGTGGTCATTTGGATAGACAATAAAATTGTCAATGAAATCATTTCCCCATTGGGTACAAACCCATTTCTGATGTCTACAGTTGAAATCGCCACCGACGATGCAATCCTGTCGCCTTGTTAATTTATAAATCTTAGACACAAATGACAATCTGTGATTGATATGTCTACGGACAAAACCTACTGGACAGTAGCGCAAATAGATATATATACTTTCATAGTTGTTTGAAGTTTTATTCCTATATTTTCAATGATATTAGTTCTAACAATTGAGAGTAACCTTTGAGGTAAATTTTTTCTGACGATTCCTCTTCTAGAAATCTCTCTGCCATTTACGTAGACATGAAATTCGTAATGACTTAGAAATAGGTCAGGGTTAAGCCCGATTTCGAACATTAAACATATATATATTATAGTCAATACGGTATTGAAATAATTCAAGCGTTTGGTTTCTGGTGCCTCTAATTCCGGCATATAATAATTACATCGTTGCAAAAATTTACAAGCCAAACTTGTGGTGACCTCGAATTGCTCAGCTTTAGTCTTTATAGTTCTTAAGGCTATTTGTGAGTTCGAATGTGAGGCTTTTAATTTCTTCGACAGTGAACAGATTTTCAAGTAAGTGTTGCTGTTTAGAAAATGTCCATCATTCGGAGCATTTTAACCTTTAGAAGTTATAGGGATGTTTCGACGGATTGTATTGAGGTAGTTATTGTTATACCTCTGGCTTGAACGGCTATTGTTCATGTTAGGTAGACGTTTTCGAGATTTTTGCTTAGTCTAGAGGCAAGTTTTTCTACATGGACGTTGCTTTGACGCAGATTGGTACATTTGATGGTAGATACTTTACAGTCTGCCACGTCGCGTTACACTACGTCCGCGAAATTTATTAACTTTAAGAGTGAGCAGCGCCGTGGCCAAGGATTTGACAGTTTTCGATTCACTTGATTTCTAGAAATCCTACCGTACTCTCATATACTCAATAGTGAAGTAGTTTGCTCGTGTTCTTTTATTGTTATGGACTTTCGTTGAAAGTACATGACGAAGATGATAAACCCTGGAACCCTTCTTTTCGATGAGTTTAGATCCATACTGATAAGATGTCTTTTGATGATAGAGGGGTTTTGATTATCAACACCAAAGAGCACACCTTTGTAAGGCCTCTCCGCTTTGGTGGTATAATTAAAGAGTTCACATTCATTTGTGAGTAGATATTTGATCAAAATCTGTCTTTTATTAAGCAGCAAGTTTAATGCCAATAGATATAATCCTAATGGAAAATTTTAGGGCTTGACACAAAGAGTACTCTTACTCAGCTTTATATTTAAAATAGTAATTGTTGCTATATGTACTATTAAAGGCTGCTCTAGTGCGGATATATCATCCAGATTGTCCTCATTAATAGTGTGAAGAGGTGCAAAAAAGTTGTTAGATGGTGTTGCATTAGAAGCGGCGTTTTTAAATTTATTTCTTTTTTTATTTTCCATTATACTTTTTCTTTTATTTGTAACATAAACGCACGGGCGGTATTCTCATAACAACAAAAACTGAGTTTTATGTTGCTTGTTTTGATCCTCAATCGAAACTATTTTACTTTTATATTTTGCTTTAAATATTCATTGTGTTTCGCTAGGCTACAAGAGACCGACAAAACGTCTGTTACTAAAAAGTGATAGTTAATAAACTGACGAACAATTCATACCCTTCAATCGCCAACACGAATTAATAACAATTATTAATTATTATGAAGATCATCGAAGATGCATTAGGAAACAGAAGGGACGAGTGAAGTGAAAAAATTTGAAAAATTTAAAAGGAAAAAGTTGCTTTGAATTAGTGAGCTTTCGAATACGATACCACGAGAATTGTTTCTTGAATTTGTTAATAAAGCCTTTGATGTTCCATTGTAAATTTTTTAAGCCTTTTCGGTTGTATTGTCACATCGGGTGTGGCGATTAAGTTGACAGGTAAGCATCGCGCTCAACTATGTTATGGTTGCTACAATATTTTGTTAAAAATCAAAACTGGTCTTATTGTATTTTGTGTTTGGCTTTTGGTGAAGTTGGATGAATTTGGACTGAACGAAGGAGAAGCTTGATAGGTGGTTTTTCAGGAACTGGTTCGAGTTGAATGTCGTCATTTCTTTGACATTCAATGTGTTTGATTGATTGTATTTGATGTTGTTGAGGTTAAATTTGGGTTTATTTTGCTGGCCGGAGTGTGCTCATTTGAAGTTGATTGCTTTTTTTTGAGAGTCATCACGCAAGAGCGACTAAAGAGTTCAGCCTTTGATATCCATGGCGAGCTTGCCATGTCACAGAAGTTTTCAGTCTTGGTTGTTAAGTTTTCTCGCATTTGCAAATATCGAGAACACTCTTTGTCTAAAGCCGGGAATGGTCATTGCAGTGGACGCAGAAAGTACTAGAGAATTCGCCAGAGTTATATGGAGGCAATAGTTAGCCCGTGTTGGATTGTTGTCTTCTTGTTGTGTGCCCAAGGAGCTAGCAATTTTGCATCTCAGAGGGTTTGTGATGTAATGCTCAACTTTACATTTATACCAAGAGTGTGAGAGCTATTTTACTGGCAGGAAGAGGAATTGTCCTTCAGCGGTGGTTTTCATTATTATATTATTCATGTGAAAGAGAAATAGAATTATTTTCTTTAAAACCTTCGTCTGAAACTTTTTTAATTGTAATAGGACTTAGTTTGGACACTTAATTTTCTTTAGATGTAATCACGATCAATCCTTTGCCAATTAAAGGGACGTCATATGGTGGTAATGACATAAAGTCGCAGGGATTAAATAACTGTGGAAATCTCCGAAGTTGTCGTAGATGTTGGTTTAGGGGGGCCACGCTTTTATTATCTTTTATTATCTTTTATTATCTAATAAGCTCTTATAATCACTACCAAATAAAAATGAAAAAAAGCCAAATCCATAACCAAACTGAATTTGCACGAAAACAAATTAAAGAAAAAAATATTTGATGTAACTTGCTCCTCTTTCGTAATATCAGTAAAAATGATTTTAGTTAAGATTTTCGTGGTTGTTACACGAAATCATTTTATTATACATGTTGTAACGAGTCTTCTTGGGCAGGGTAAACTCAAAGCTCCACCAGGACTCCTTCCAAGAAATTTATAGTAGAAAAACATGGACCTCCGGATTTGTAATTAATATTTGAAAATTTGAATTTATTATTTGTTAGCGATTTTTGTTTAAGGGGAGTGGAGGAAAAAAAAACCAGTGTGGTGACCCGACTCTCATTTAACGCTTTTTTTCTTTTAATGTTTCTTATTCGCTCCGTACAATTATTATTTTTTTTACCACGTTTTCCGTATCGCGAGATTCTCTGAAAACAAAAGGAATTTGCCGCGGTTGTTATAGCAGCCAGTCTCGGCCTATAGGGCCACTCATCCGTCCCTCACCGTTTCATGCCGCTGAAGAGAGTGTCTGTTGGTTATTCAGGCATGACGACTAAGCTAAGGCAGCCATCCCCTACCAGTAAAGGTTGATAGTCCTATTAGGCCACTCATCCGTCCCTCACCGTTTCATGCCGCTGAAGAGAGTGTCTGTTGGTTATTCAGGGATGACGACTAAGCTAAGGCAGCCATCCCCTACCAGTAAAGGTTGATAGTCCTATTAGTTGTTAAGGGATGACGACTAAGCTAAGCCAGCCATCCCCTATCAGTGAAGGTTAATAGTTCTATTCAGTTATTCAGGGATGACGACTAAGCTAAGCCAGCCATCCCCTATCAGTGAAGGTTAATAGTTCTATTCAGTTATTCAGGGATGACGACTAAGCCAAGCCATCCCCCATCCGTAAAGTCCAAAAGAAAACCCAGTCGGTAATGTCAACTAGTTATGTAGTCCGTGGTCACTTACCTCTAGCTGCTGTAACACGACTGAAAGGATGAGCGTGTTGCTCATTTATAGTCGCGAGCATCATCACTGTCCCGTTACATCGATGTTTTGATTATACTTGCGTTAAAACCTCGATACTCATTTGCATGTGTGTTGTAACGATATTCTTACACATCTATTTTGACGTATGCTAACTTACGTCTAATCGAACATGTGTACATGGCCGCTTTGCCGGCATCTATGTTGTAATCTCAGCTCTTACTTGTATAAGTATTATAATGCTACTCTACGTATATCTTATTGTTAATACTACCATAAGTACCAAGTCGTATCATCTTGTTGCTAGTGCTGGCTTAGGTACCAAATCAAATGATTTTATAAGCCGCAGAGCCGTTTAGCATGCCTTCATATTGATGATAAGTAGCGTATCAACACGCATAATTTTATGAGCTCTTTGTTTCCTATCGGAATATTTGCTTGCATGCCTGTCCCTACATCTGTTTTATTGTTATCGCTAATGTAGGTGCCAAATCGTGTGATTTTCTAAACCGTTAAAACCGTTGGGTATGCGAATTAATAATTTTTATATTAACCCTCTCAAACCTAAGAACCAAAGCCGTATTGCTGGCATGTGTACGAAATGCTACGGCATATTTATTTAGTATTAAGATATTTATGTTGTCATAATAAGTAAAACGCTTCCTTACAATGTTAAATTTTAGCTAACTCTTCTTTGTCGCAGCTTATTTTAAACTTATTTTTCATCGCTTACATTTGACTTTCGGTCAGTTTTCAGAAATTGCTGAATCACAAGTTATTTTATATAAATTTATATAACTTGCTGCATCTTATCCATCCATCTAAAAAGGTAAGAAGCCCCAGATTGTACCGATTGACTTTCATGGAACGGAATCAATACTTTCTTTTTAAAAACATATGAGCTTCCGCATTTACAGAACGATTTAAAAAATGTTCTACGTTTTATAAAAGCATTTTAAAATCTAGTCAAGTTCGTGCCGTGCTTCAAACATACAATAATAAGGTTGATATATAACACCGTAAAAACCAATCACGTCTCTACACGGAAATAATTTCTTATTGCAAGAAATTTTAAGAGAAATAAACATTCATTACTTGTTTTGTGAGACAATTAATTTATAATTTAAAAACAATGGAGAAGCTTTTGAATGCAAAACTTGTAATTTTACTTATGTCTCTCTTTTTTTCTACGAAAAGAAGAAGATCACAGCAGCTTTCATTGGGAGTTTTCAATCGTCTTGTCAAAAATCCAAAGACTGGTCCTCGACTAAATTAATTGACAATTACATACATTTTTTAAACTCCATCTATTTTCGACTTTCCTTCCCTAACTATTGATCAATTTCATTTCAATTTTAGTTAGAAATCAAAAGGCGGCATCTTTCTTAAAGCATCATTTATTATATCCTTTGTTGACGTTTGTTAACTTCATTCGATTGAGGACATTTTTTAATTGATATGTATTAAGTTCAAAGATTTCCATAGTTAAAAACATGTCACTTTTATTTTGTTGTAATCATTGTAATCATCATATAGGTTCCTCTTGTGCCATCACTCAAACCGATTTTTCGTAAAACTTATTCAAGAGCCTCTTCAGACACATGAAACACTTGCAAAAATCTACATGCAATAATATGTATATTTTAGCTTACATCGTCGACGAAAGTATAAAATCGTTTATTTACATATTTTCGGCTAACGTAAGAGCCTTCCTACGTCTCACAAAATTCCTTTTTCCCTAATTTCCATGTTCCTCTACTGCAAAGTAACGTAATATGAGCAAAAGACGCAATCCGCCTGACGTGTATACATTTCTGAACATTACTTGCTTATTTAATAAGAGCATTTTGCTTACCTTTTTCTTCGTTTTATTTAGTAAAATGGATCCTTCGTTGATCTTTTGCGCTTTATCAATGATAGCGACAACATGTAATGATACATTGAAAAATTGATGAGAAATAATAGATTAAAAGCTTTGGCGAATTAAGAATATTAATAAGACAATTGGAGTCCAAACAAAAAGAAATCATTTAATTACGTTTCATAAATGTAATGCACTAGGCCTGTAAAGGAAGGACCTATATATTCAGTAACGTTATGAATTTTTACCACACAATCCATTTAAGAATTTATTATCTGACGTTGCCACTTTTTCTCATATATTTCTCATATTTTTCTTATTTATTAAAAGCAGCTCTGCTCTGCACTTTGCACAAACACATGGAAATTGAAATGTTATTGCCATCATTTTCATATGCTCGGAAAGTGTGTAAGCAAAAACATGTATATACGTAGATTAACTCACTGCAATTCCAATCAGGCTTGCTTTTCCAGTTCATGAAACCTTTAACATATTTTAGTGGCTTACGAAAATATAATAGATGTGGTGTTTCACCTCTGCATCCAACTGATTCAATATGTGTTAGGAATATTTCAATTATAGTTGATTGTACAACATGTTCCAAGAACAAAAAAAGCACAACAAGAAGCTGCTTACCACCAAGAATACCAAATTTCCGATAGAATCACTCCTTTATGTTGGCACTAATACCCCCAGATCCATTTCGCGCAAAGTTTTTTCTTTCGATTCTTGTATCATTTTTGCTACAACAGCAGAAATGGTGCTCTGTGCAATGCGTAAGTAAAGATCGCTACCCACCATCCTCCACACTCCAACAATTCTAAAGTAACGGCTAAATGGATCACCGGAAAAATTAGATGCCTACCATTACCGTCTTCTTAACTTTAATTGCATAGTCGTTAATATCTTTTTCGCTTCGTTATTTTCATCATATCTATTGCCAAAAATTAAGTTGATAATTATCTAATGTAGGGTTAATAGCGAAAAGTTTGTTTTCTTTTTTTTTCAAACCGAGGAAATCTAATTCAACTGATTGAAACAGTTAACCCTTTTGAGAGCAATTTTCATTTTGGTTTATTACAAACCGCTAAATAATAAATAACAGACACGTTTGTTTATCCTATTTATAAGTTGGACTATTTGAGGAATTTACAGGTTTATTCTCTTATTTCAATTTTGTAAAATTATTTGTGATCAAAGCACGAACATCAGAACGTATATAAATAACTATGGCCGAAAAAAGTAATTGAAGTATCTTGAAATAAGCGCCTTTTTTTCTTATCATTTCTTCTATATATATGTATGAATATCTCTAGGGACAAATGAGCCACTTTTTATCCTAAAGGAACAAGTGTTTGCTAACTTTTTTATTCTTATTTTATAGCATCTTTTAATTTAACAAATACTCGTGGATTAATTCAAGGCATTGTAAGTATATCTAATTTGATGTAAGCTTTGATACAAAAGTAGTCGCAGAAAAGTTCTAACAACAGATGGCAAGCAAATGGAAGGACAGGCGGGTATGGATAAATCGAAGCACAATATTGCTCTTATCATGAATATACATATTTTATGTGGTCTGCGCGTATCTTTGTGTTATAAGCGAAAAGGCAAAACTCGGATATCCCCATTATTCCATGGATTATACATTGCAACTAGAATGCTTTGTTTTTATACGTTCTGCAACATATATATTAACATTATTTTATTTATGAATTTTTAAGAACTATATACATTTTACTTTGGCAACACTCTTGACTTCTCAACTTTAATACTCTTCTTCGACTCAAATGTTCTTGTCCGAGTGACTCTGTCTTCCGCAAATAGTCTATTTATATACATTTTTACAAGCATATTACAATTACCTAAGTTCATAGCTTCATTTTTTAATCCGTTAATCTGCTTTTCCGATAATCTTTTTCCTTGGCCGGTAGCTGGTGTGGTCAAATAAAAATTACACAAGCTCGACATTGGTTAGAAGTTCTTTTCTTTTTTCTTTTTTTTTTAAACCGTTTTGCTTTGTTGAAGCACAAATAAGAGAAAATATGTAGTAATAAATTTTAAAAATATGGCTTCTTATATGTATAAAGAAATATTATTTGAACGCATAGAGTACGAACTTGAAAAAATCAGGAAATCAAATTGTAATAAAATTTTTTTTACAAGTTTATTTTAATAAATAATTAAAACTTCCTAATTAAAATGAAAGTTTTTAGCACTAATTCTTCACTCGCTCCACACAAATATATTTAATGCATATACATATAAATACATGTTAAAATTGTTTAATTAATTTTAAGTTAGCCAAATAAAATGGTAATATTACGTACCATAACCAAATCGCAACAAACATTACAATAATAATTGTTAATTAACCAACAACTAAAAATTTAATTTCTATTTTTTCAATTCTAACATGAAATTCTTTATTAAATTAAATAAGCAAGAAACCAAATTATAGAAGAAAATATGTAAATATGCGATACGTCCATTATTAATTAAATTGTTTGTTGAATTGCTTTTGTTTTAACTCCAAATCTTATAAAAAATGTCATGTTCTTCTCTTTTAATATTAATTGAATCAATAATTAATTATTTGAATTTATTTCTTTTATTTACATTACTCAAAAATAGACAAAATTAACGAAATAATAATGTTATTCTTTTTGTTTCTCATTTAATATGAATTAGTTAAATGTACGTTTATATTCCATTATTGCGTAATGATTATTAAGATTGTAAAGGAGAAAAGCATTAAACTTCATAGCAAGCACATAACTTTTACAAGTGGAATCAATAAAAATAAGCTAAAAATTGAACAAAGAACACTTAAACTATAAATCATGTAATAAATAATGTTTCGATGTTAGTCCTCTAATGAGCGCTAATGATCTCCTACACTCCTGTATTCTCATTTAAGTTGATGACTATTTATTTCCTTGATTAAATACAAGACGTTATACTTGATTTCCATGTGAAAACATATCTTTCATATAACCCCTTATAAATAACGTAAACGTAAACGCATATGGCCCAAATTTAGCAAAATGAGTGTTCTTATCAAAGATTTTATCATTCTTTATCTGTTTACGTCATAGCCAGAAACTAGGCTTTATCATCATATAAAGGCTTTCCTTTCGCAAGAACCCTTGTACGAAATTATTACTTAGCATCAATTTTCACTGAGAATTATTCAAAAATGACTCCTCTTTTCTTAGCTTCTTAGTTTCTTAGCTTCACGGGAGCGCGTTTGAAAAATTGACCTATCCGATCCATATTTTTCTTAACGATTTGGCACGCCAAAATAGGTCAGGATTTTGTGTTGTTAACAAGAAAACTTATGAACTATGTGTGTGCTATAGCTCCTATTTATAAAGTATATTGTTTGTACAGTATAATAATATATAATAATAATGATAATAACGATAACGGCAATAACAATAATAAGAATAATACTCTACAACACTTCCTTTTTTTCAAGAATGTATGTTAAATAAATTAAAAGCAAAATGTTTCTTGTGTGGTATAACCGTAGTTGTTGTGTTCTCTATTATTGCTGGCTTCAGCCGATAGCTTGAAAAGATTTTAACAGTGTCATCTGCACTTACCTTGAAATGTTTGTGCTCCTTTTCAACCACCTCATAAGGTCCTTCATGTAGCTGTTCTAAACTGTTTGTGTTTATTTTGCTTCCTTTCCTTCAAATTTTTTGGAACGTATAGACCCCATGTCGGATCTTTGTGATGTCTGCGAACAACTTTGGCCGCCCCAGTTCAGCGTTATGCGTAGTAAGGGCTTCCTTGCATTTAGCTCAATTGTCGGACTTTTTAACCTTGCTTCCTGGCCTGGGGATTTGAGCTTTTAAAGTCTCTGAGTCCACCAAGATACGTCCCTTATAGTTTTTTGGTCTTTAAAGGACGGTTCTTTGGTAGGCCTCCTGTATGTTTAAATAGAGAGTTTGCGCTTATAGTTCAATATGTTCCGCGTTGCTGGGAAGATCCGGAGAATTGGTCATATTTTCGGAAAGTAACGAAACAATTTCCACTTGGTATATCTGAGATCTTTGTAGATTTGGCACCACCCACAATGTCGAACCGTATGTGTGGATGGCCCGGCAAAGAAACCTTGCTGGATATATGTCACTGCAAGATAGAGGAACTTAGGTAGGTGCTGGCGAGAGTACGATGGAACATTCCTCCTTATTATGTTTCTGAAAGTGGACTCCCCGCCTGGATTTAGAATAATCTCGTTGTTTTCTAAGAAGTATTCACGTTGGCATCGACATCTTCAGCCACTTCGCAAGACAACTAGGGCCGAAAGTGCAGTTAGCACTTAGGTTTCACATTTGACTTGTGCTGACTACGGATTCTGTCCAACAAAGCATGTGGCATCGCCGCCAAGATACCTTGGTATAGTAGACTGGGATTATTCCTACCTTAGTTAATTTTCTCCCTTCCTCACAAAAGGGGGCAGTACCGGGTGACTGCGGCACGGTGGTGCTTATGGTTCCCGTATGGACCGCTGAACTTTTTGGCGGATTACCAGGGCTAGAGCCGAAGAATCGTCCGGTCTATCCCGCTTACTATCGGTTTGCAGTTTCACCGTTTCACCGTAGGATGTTCGCGTCTGCGTGTCACCTCAAGGCCCACGCCACCTTTAATCATTGCTCGTAGGCGTTTGCGAACAGGTCCACTTAGCCTCTTTTTCCTTCCTCGGCCTTCATTACTCACATGTATGATTGTGCAAAGCCACAAGACGAGTACATTCTTCCTGTTGTCCCGTGGTTATCACTCCACTTGAAGAGAGATGGAAAGTGCCTCATACCTCACACCACCATCTCAGACCTCCTACCTGTCACCTACAAGATGATTTATCAAGGTGTTTAACTGTTATTTCACATCCTAATTGAATGAGTGTCTTATCTGAAGTTATTTCAAGTGCTTTGTGTTGTTTATATATTTTTATGATGGTTTTTTGATATATTTGATGAACTTAATGTCTGATAATTTTCGCCTTACACTTTACGTGGAATACTAATTTGCAGTGGAAATGTATATATTTCTCTTTAACGGAATAGGAAAAGGCGCAATTGAATTATTTAGGAATATAAAAGTTCTACAAAATTTTACAAAATATGGCTAAAAGCAATTGCCCAGCTAACAACTGCGTACATTAAGTGAGAATATAAATATAATCTCCCAAATCAGTTCTTTCTAATCTCTTTTTCTAAGATCCATAGATTTCGTAGTCCTATCGCTGCTAAATGACGTACGTAAGGATAATACTCTTTAAATTAAAAAGTCGTAAGTATTTCGTAAATATAAATATAATTGGATCTCTTAATAAGAAAATTTTTAGTGACAATGCAATAACAAAAGTATGCCTACGCGAAATTTGGGACAAATATACGTATATGTTGGAACATCATTGGAATATATTAATGAAAGTCTTAATCTGTTGGTTACGTGACAAAAATAAAATAACACTACAGTTGAATTTGCCCAATCACCCTGAAGGTAAATAAGAGCGATTCTTAATCAAGAAAAAATTTCACAAATTAAAGACATGCAATTTGTCTTAGGTCTAACAAAACGGTTATTCGGGAAGCTCGTGCCATGCCAAATCCAATGACTACATTGAATTAATAAATTAATATTAGTCAAAATTATATACAAAAAAAGTGTGGTGAGAACCGTTGGCTATTTATGTCCATTATACAAAGTACAATCGTTATCGAATCATTATGTTTGTAACGGGGTAAGAAAACCTATCTAGTTTCTGCTTAAAATGTATAAAAATATTTTTCATTAAAAAAAAAAAGTTTTGATTTTAAACTGTTTGTCCGAAATTTTCGACTCCGCTCAAAAATCTTTACTGAGGAATCTCTTGGAATTAAGTTGCGACCGTTCATCTCAAACTACTGTAACTATCGCCTTAAAATATCCTTATTTGTGGCAGTTTTCTAAGATTTTACATAGCTGGAGCACGTTTTTATTCGCAAAGTTCCATCGAGATTTCATTTTTTCTTACATTTGTATTATCAATTAAAGCGTTTTCTTTAATCCTTATTGTTAGCCATTCCTGGAAATGACGCCAATTGCTTATCCCCTATCCACGCTGGATGAATGTCATGCTTTACAAAATCAAATTAATATGTTGATTAATGCGAATTTACAGTGGGGTTCGATTGTATTGATTGTATTGTAATTTTTACATTTCTCTTGTTATAAGTTTTATAAATTTTTATATGTCTTAGAAAGCAAGGTATTATAGCTAATGTTTAGCTGACTTATGATATAGCACGGAGTGAAGAAACTGCAAGAACATCTGATAATTCTGTTTTCACTTTTAAGACGTTCGAGACCTGATGATAAACACAAGATACCGGCCAATTATTTCAGAAAGTTACAAATTATTGTAGGGTGTTTGTTCTTAAATTTTTCTTCTTTATATTTGATAATTTTATTAATGTTTAGTTGGTATGCAAACTTCTGCTATGTATTCCGCCGAACTAAGGGCATTACTATACGATGAATTTGCTTCTTGTTACCGATCGTGCTGACCGCTTATTCTTAGATAAGAGCTTTGTTGTGTGGTTATTTAGACTCATGACGGAATATTTTCGCGATAGTTTTGTTATTCTACAATGTCCCGAAGAAATAGACTAAGTATTTTTTGATATAAAATTTTTGTGCTCACGTCAAATATAATTTCATTATAGCAGCAGAAATTTGCGGTATATAAAATGTATTAATACTTTAAGCGATATTTAAAGTGATACTACGAATACAGGTAATGAAGCAAGCGATGTACTGTTGTTATATTATATAAATTTTTATTTTACTTCTTCAATTTCTTTCTGATTGCTCTGGCAATTTAGTGTTAGCACCATTATTCAAACTAGTGCGAGCTCTGCCAATGCAGCGCGTAGGAGATAGCTTGGAGGATGCCGACGCATTGCTCGGTTGCGCCATCGTTTTGTTTGATTTTTTCAGCAATCCTAATTTAGTGTCCGTATTTAGTCAATTGGATTCGGCAAACAGTATTACTACTGTATGCATTACAACTACGTGCAAAAAAGTACTGCAGCGTTTCTGTGCACCAAAATACGGAATATTGGCATTTTCCACTGATTTTATTTTTTCTTATTGTTATTTTTTTGGTTATAAGAATTCTATATAAGCCGCAAACAATGATACAGATTGGTGCATTAATTCAACTATAATAATATATAAATTAACAGTGGATTCTTTCTTTTAAAAATTTTATTTTATACTGCTGGGGTAACTGCGATGAACGTAGCGGTTCCCTAGCCATTACTAAAAACAAAAAAATGAAACAAAAATATAATGTATTATTAACAAATTAATATATATAAATATAAATATATATATATATATATATACATATATAAATTTATATAAAAAAAAAATTGTGAAAAGGAAATACGCAACTGCGTAAAGAGGAAAGAGCAAAAGTTTAATTCAAAGACGACTATAGGTACTTCAGATTGTTTATCGCTATGGGCACCCACACTACTATATCGTTTTGCCGAAAAATATAAACAAAAGCATACGGTTTTGGAACCAAAAATAAAAAAAGAACGTAAAGCTAACAACCAATTTATAAAAAAATAATAATTTTGTTGATCTTCACAATCTATTTAAATTTTACGACACCATCGAGAACCTTTTTGTGTATATTAATTGATCCATAATTTGGAAATTACCATTTATGATTATCTAATAGAACGATTTCAAGTTTAAGATGAATGGTTTTATTGCAAAATTGCAAACCGCATAATATAAAAAAAATATACATTAGAGTGAGATAAACATTGACTTGGCAAATAACCTTAAAATTTAAAAGAAATGATCATCATTTATTCTAATGCTTTTTTGTTTTTGTTTTATTTATATGTATACATTTCAGCCATGATATATCAATTCCTATCCAGTTTTGCAAAAAATTAGCAAAGTTGGAGTCCCAATTCGAAAATAGTAATTATGTGTGATTTACCATTTATTTTTCACTATGTGGCGTGGCTTCAAGCAGCAGCTGTTAACGAAATGTACGTTTAATAAGTGATGACCGGTATATATTTTATAAACAAAAGAAGCGGAAAATGTCTTTTAGAGAAATTTTTAAAAAGATAAAGAAAAATAAAAATTTTATGTATGGTGTGCCATTCTTAATTTTAATGGTCGCTGGCTCTTTCGGTCTTCAGAAATTTTCCGAGTTAAGGTTGCTTATTTTGATTCACCTGATATAATTCATAAAATTCATTTGCTCTCGTCCTTTTGCACTAGATATAAATATTCCCGGCACCAAACTGTTACGCCAGAAGAAATGGAACTGGTCGGTGTAAACATGAAGAAGCCCGAAGATGTGACTATAGAAAGCGAATTTGAGAAAATCAAAAAGCTTGACATTGAGAATTGGGAGAATATCAGAGGGCCGAGACCTTGGGAAGAGAACGTAGATTAACCTAACTTATGGAAATGTTGTGCAAGCTGCAGATGCTAAAAATATTGGCATTACTGAGTAAAGAATAGTGAGATGACTTCAAAGATTAGGAATATCTCAAGTTTTCTCATTCGTTTAATGTTTTCAATATAATTTTTAAGTATAACTGTATGCATAACTAAAACCAGCTGGAGAAATAAACTCAAAGATTAAAGTCTTAAAGCAGCCCGCGGTTATCAAATGGAAGATCCATGATGCCTTTTCAATCTTCTTATTTTATTGCATTTCTCTAGAAGAGTTATTACCGAGGGATTTATATAAATACTGAGTAAGAAGTTGATGAAGTCATTGTTAGTGTAACATAACAAAGCAAGATTTAAACCGAAAGTACAAGATCTTTGGAGGATATACACAATTTAAGAAAAGGGGAGAGATCGCAAATAGCATTTTTTAATTAAAAAAATATGGCTAATAGTTTCTCTGGTAAAAAAGGTCAGTCAATAGAATATAAATGAATCTATTCTGTTCCTAAACGCAACATATATATAAATAGAAGTTTCATATTGGCGGCACTAACAACACGTTTAATCAGGTTTAATCAAGTTTAATACCAATAAAACAACAAAATCAAACGTTATGGCAGCATCTTGCCTCACATCGCGTACAATATGGGCTACGTTTAAACGACTGCGTATTGAATTCATAAAACGCTCCCAAGCAGCAACTTCGTGTACGCCGGCTCCAGCATTACCTTCGCAATACAAAGGAAATTACGATTCATTAAAAAATCCAAGAACTCTTCACATTGATGTGACGTGGACTCTGATTTGATGGGGATAAGGAAGTAAACCAACGCAGGCACCGACTCTACGTTTAGCCGGGGTCTCACTTTATCGCTAAGGAAACATAAAACACCAACATATCATCATAGTAACGTTGTTAGTGTTGGTGGCTTGGTGTTTTTCATTTTTAATAGTATTTACGATTTCTTTAGATGCCGCCTCGGTAAGTTTTTCATAGATAGAGAAGTTATGCGACCTAACTGGGTATTTAAAAGAGATCTGACGTTAATTTTCAATATTTAACAGAGATCTAACCTCTCTCTCTCTCTCTCTCTCTCTTTGCTACAGCATTGTAAATGGTTTAATTTCTAAATGCGTGGTATTATCCGGATCAACGTCCACTTCGTTCCAGGCACTGTAGGAATCATTGTCTTCCTACATCCAGACACTCAACTAAACCGTCAGCAAGAAGATTTCAACTTTGCATATGACGTACTTCTGCTTAACGGCTGGTTTATCATTTTTCCGACTATATTATGCCTATACTGATCCAATTAAAGTCGTAAATATCCTCAGATTTATAAATCACTAAAAATAAATTTTTGTATTTTTTTCTTTGCCGTTTTTAGATTTCATATCATTTGTAATGATATATACGAATACAATATAATGTTGCCACCAATATGTGGCTTGTTCAAAGGGTAATATGCGTCTCTTTACTTCCGGGAATGTGAAGGCTAACAATGGTCCGTTCAAAGTATTCATTTGTATTTTAAATAAAGCTATAGTTGCTTTGCTATGCTTGGCCGCTAAAATATAAATCTAAACGAGAAATTTTATCAATTAATTTAATGCAACCACCTTATGCAATTTTAACAAACATTTGTTACAATATTGTAAAGAATGAATGTAACTGTAATCTAGATTATACTATTATTGTAGACCGGCACGTGAAGTAAGCAGCGTAAGCAGCGGGCGATTGTTTTTTTTTGTAATTTTGTATGACTGCACTTTCTGTATTTACGCCAATATTAAATTATACTTTTGTATAACATTTAATAGATAAATTTGGTAACAATTTCACTCGCCTTTTTACTTTTAATTTCTAACTGTTGAATGTAGTAGTTTTATGCCGTTTTTCACATATTGTGGCGGCCATGAGCCGTTTTTAACATAGTTGTGGGGGTCTCTGTTTTTACGCATTAACATATGGTGTTAATACTTGCATTTTATGAAGCTCATTTAGACTTAAGCAATTCACAGCTTCAGCGATAGTTTATAAAGACAATTAAATTAAATATTCGGTTAGAGTTTTTGTTTTTTATTGCACAATTTAAATTTCTGTTAGCCAAAATTTAATGGAATTGTATTTGTAGCTTTTTAACAAAATATTGCCGTTGGTTTGTAGTAGTTAATAAGTAGTAGTAGTAGTGGAACGAGTCCAAATCATTAACTAACACACTCCAAATTATAAGCAAAGTTATTGTCATTACTATTATTGTGATTAATTTAACGTCAGAGGCTATCGGCTGTATTGAAAACTCTACCGCACCCGAGATTTGAATCCGCGACCATAGAGTTGTTAGTAAAAGACTGCTGTATATTAAAAAAGCACCCAGATTTATAAAACAAATAGAGAGAATTGATGTAGTACATCGCAATTTGTAGGACTGAAGAATCCAATGGCTTCTCTCGAATATGGTAACGATGCGAACAGCTGTCAAGAGTTTACAAAGCTGAACAATAAAAAAATTTCTTAAAACAATTTCTGTTTACAAATCTCATTCGAGATTTTTTAACACCTGTTTACCAAAATTTATTTCTGCTTGGGTGTTGAATAAAAATCATCAAAATAGCGGCCTCAAGTGAAATGACACCTAAACAAAAATTCGCCGAAGGTAAAATAATATTGGCGCCCCATCCCATTCTCGATGATTTTTGTAGTTTTATTTAATGTTAGGCGAAAAGGTGTTGTGTTTTCATGGACCTTTGATATATGAGGCGAAGGCTTTAAAGAGCACCATAACTAAGGACAAACAAATTAAATATTACATACATTATGCCGGCTGGAACAAAAAGTATGTATAAAATGGAAGTGCTATATGCATAGATTTTATTATGTATATACCTCAAATTATTTTATTTACAAGTTGGGACGAATGGGTACCAGAAAATCGTGTATTAAAATATAATGAAGCCAATGTACAAAGGCAAAAAGACGTTTTCAAGCAACACAGTTCAACAGCGGGAAAAAATAAGAAAGGTTTATTCAGAATTTGGGGATTCTCAATGCCGGGTTAAGCGTGCACATATTATTTTTTCTAATTTTTATAGGAACTCCCAAAGCAAAAAAGAGTGAGGGCAACAGCTCTGCTACCAAAGATAGCGGAGCAAGTAGCGGCGGCAGTGAATCTCGAGCCTCTACACCCTCTAGAGAAATTAGTAGCGCATTGGCGGCACCTGCGCCTGCTTCTAGCAGCCGTAGTAATCGCTCAAAACAAACGGTCACTTGCACGGATATCCCCGCTAAAAAGGAAGATTCAAAATCCGAAGATTCGGCTAAGGACGACAAAGATGAATCATCCAACAAAAAGAAACGTGGGGGATCGAATCAAAATATTAGTGATAAACCTAACAACAATAACAGCTCAGCAATTAATCCTGTTGCAGGCACCAATATTAGCAGTGCGATTTCAAGCGCAATGCCTTCCACAGCATCTACTAATAATCGTTTAGACTCATGCGTTGAAAGTGAAGAGAGTTTTCTCTCCAAAATAGAGGTGAAAATTAAAATGCCAGATGAACTTAAGCAGTGCTTGGCGGATGATTGGGACGCCATTACTAGGCAGCATAAGCTTTTAGATTTACCCGCGAAGAATACTGTACAAGATATTGTCGACCAATACGTAGCTTTCAAAAAATCGGCCAAGTCCACTAGCGCTTCCAAAGAGTTGGCCATCACCGACGTTCTAAATGGTGTTATAGAATATTTTAATGTAATGCTCGGATCTCAATTACTCTATAAATTTGAGAGACCCCAGTATGCTGACATCTTGCAACAACATCCTGAAACACCGCTCTCGAAATTGTATGGTGCATTTCATTTGTTGCGTTTGTTCGTTAAACTGGGTTCAATGTTGGGCTATTCAGCTCTGGATGAAAAATCAATGCAAATGCTTTTGGCACACTTGCATGATTTTCTCAAATTCTTGGTCAAAAATAGCGCTATTTACTTTAGCATGTCCAATTTTGTCAATGTAAGTCCGGAATATCATCGTCACACTCAATGATTCTTTGGTGAAGGAAATGATTTAGTCTATAACTTTCCTTCTGTCATGTTTAAATATTCTATAGCATTTGACTTAGTTTGGAATATCCATTATTTAAAATTAAATTTGCTTTCCTTCGTTCTTTTCTTGATTATTTTTTATGCCCTTGTATGTAATTTTTCAATATATAATAAAATACTTATATATTAAAACGAAATTCATTTTTTAATAATGTCCAAGTTGTAAAAAAACTTCAATCATTTTCTTTACCACTATTGTCATCGCTTATTTCTTCGTTGCTGCTTTTAGGATAAAATTCACTGTAATTTTTCGGTTTGTCCCTTGCCTTTTGTTCTTCTTCAATATAAGTGTGCTGTACTTGCAGAACTTCTGCGCTTGTCCTGCAGGCTGCATATTTATTAAGCAACGTTTCATTGAGTTCAATAAAAGAATGACCCCATGAAAATTTGCTCATATACCAATTGGCTTCTAACCGAAAGCCACATATAAACAGCGTCGCAGCAATCGCTTCAACACAGCTCAATTTACAAGGTTTCCCATAATTAATGGGATTCGCTGCCACTAAAAAGGGCAGTAAACGCGGATGAGAGCCACGCATTTTTGTAAATGGTGTTTCATCTAGCTTCGCCCAAGAACAATCAATTACAGCTACTCCTGAAGTCGCTATTATTTCTCGATCCGAAGGACTCACACAATTAATACCTACTGGTGTTAACACAAGACCGGAAAACTTTTGCCCCAATCGTAGATGTTGCATTAGGCCTAAACGGCCTAATTTGCGGCCGGAACACTTTTTTGGATCGCAATGATTAAGGTCCCACATAGCGACAGGAAACTTTGGTGAGTATCTGAAGTTTTTTACAAATTGTTTATAAGTATGGAAAACAAAGAAAACAATGTAATAGGCAAACAAAAACATCACAAACTTCACTTCAAACACGTAATTTAAAACATTCTATATTGTTTTGTAAAGAAATAAATTTGTAGAAATGACAGATTTTATTTAACGAAATTTAAATGTGGCTCTAAATTACCCAAAATTCATACACCGAACCAAACCAAAGGCAAACAAAACGTACCTTGCTTCTGAACCAGATGAGGAACTATCGCTATCGCTACTTTCAATTGTCAATTCGTTTTGCCTTTGCGCAAATGTGCGTTCATAATTTCGTTTGGATTTTCCAGCTCGATATCGAGCGGCTCCTCCTCCTTTTCTACTATTTCTGCCACTCATTTCACCTTAAAAATTACTGCAATGTATAGCACACAATGTTTGCAATGTTATAACGTATTTTATAAAATTTTTTTACTTATTTAGTGACATTCGTAAGTGAAAACAACGACCTGCAAATACGCTACCTACTTATGTGAATGTAAAAATTTGCAACCACATTTCTAGCACTAATGTAAGTATCGCACTCAAAAAAAGACTTTAGATACATTAAAGCACTGAACATCTCTGCGTTTGCAGTGCACTAAACAAGTATTGCATTAGGGGTTACAGTTTGATAGCGTTAGAGCTGGTCTTTGATCGGTTCAGTCTTTGGTTTACATTTACATTGCACGACCTCTTCGGACTTTCGATTTTGTTTATTTGTCGATGCGCGTGGGAAAGGCTGCTGTTGCTTTGTTATAGCATTTTGCTGAAGAAAGAAATGGCGTTAAATATAAAAGCAAAGTAACTTAAAAGCATATGCAAATCTGAGGGCATATTTAGGTTTTGTCTGCATAAACTGTAATAATGCGAACGATTTCACTTTTGTGATTTTTCTAGAGCATAACAGTACAAAATTAGTAAACCGAAAAATTAATGTGGCAAGGTTTTCAACCAAAAAGATTTTACTGCAATAATGCAAGTTGAACTTGTTTAATGCATTGCATCGCTGCAATAATTCGCGGCAAATTAGCTAAAGAGACAATGTTCAAAAAGTGTTAGATTAAGAACGGTTAAAATGACACTACCGTATTGGCCCACATTATAAATCATAAAAAGCATTACAGCACTGGTAAAATAAAATTACAGCATGACCTCTATATTACAATATCAAAGAAGCGTTGTAATACTCCACCGCATATTAATTATTTCATTTGGAATATAATTATGTATGAAAAATTTTACTATCATTTTCCCCTTTCGGGCGATATTGCATTATAAATGATACCGTCGCCCACGATTTTTCATTAAATCTCGTCAAATAAGATCAGACCAAAATAGCTATCGTTTCGAACTAATTTATCTTCGAATTGAATTCGAAACGCGATAATGTGCACAAACCAAGAATGCGACGAATTTACTCTCTTCCACCTTGGGATCTTACAAACAACTCATGGAAATCGAAATTATTGGTAGCAGCAGCGTCAGAAATATATATAAATATATAAAAATAATTATTTTATTTAAAAAATCTTTTCGTAGAATTTTAGCTTCTTTCTGTTTGGTAGAAGATAGTACTATATTTTTGACCTCGAGCATGCTGATATCGCCTTTTATGGGCCCAATAATAGCCGCAATTTTCGGTACAGTTATCAAGGATAGTTCTTTGGGTAAACTGGGTCTAAAGAATGAACTGCTAGGCATATTTACGGCCATATTTGTGAGCTTTGTGTTTGGGATGATAGTTTGCGCTATAGATGAACGCTACGGCTTGAAGGTCTAACCACCGAGATGTTATCACGTTGTGAATTGCATTCGCTAATAGTGGGACTATTTACAGCCATAGCCTCACCCGTCACCCACGATTTTTCGTTAAATTCTGTCAAATAAGATCAGACCAAAACAGCTATCGTGTCGAACTAATTTATCTTCGAATTGATTGCTCAGTGTAAAGTTTTAATTTATGAAAGATAATAACATACTCGACTGACTACCATTACAATTCTGCGTCCTAATAAAAGGAGACCTGTATCATTAATTCTTCCGTACATCACCATATACTGGCACATCATTATATTGCGTTTCTTAGAAATCGTGCGAAAAACGATCGTGTAAAAAATATATGGGACATTCAGTAAATTTGGGGATCTGAAAAAAGTAAATATTTCCCCAAAAGACAGAAAAAGCAATAAGGAAATACATATTGGATATATCTAAAACAAGAACGATCCAAATTTATTACAAAAAAAAAAATGAAGATTAGTGTACAGTGAAAGTTAGGCCTAACGGACAACATATAAAAATTTAAAAATTTGAAAAACAATTTCGTATGTATTCGTCGCTGCTTGATAGCAAGGGTGTCCGTTTATTACGGTCTGGACGGTATATGTTATCTTGAGTAGGCAAGTCAGATATGCTTAGCATAACTGTCGAGTTTGATTCAAATTAAGAATTTTATTCGTTATTGACGGCCTTCGTTAGCGTTTTTGTTATTATAAAGTTAATATATCGCTTTACCAAGCTCAAGATTACGTTGAAAGTTTAATGCACGCTCTATGGCAAATTCAGGTGTTTCATGCAGCAGACCAACAAAAAAATCGCAGTAGGAGAAAGGAAAAGACGATTTCCTTAAACATTTTTTTATGTCATTTTACTTCTTTTTTATTCTAAAATTTCAGCCAATGAATAAAAATAAAACCACATGAATAGAACAAAGATATTTACGAAATTTTCTCTTAAAAAGAACTTACATTATCGGATTATATATATTGATTGAGTTAAATTAATAAAATGACTAAAACTAAACAAGCACATACATTTTGTGGAATTAATTTGTAGCTAAAATACTTTAGGCTTCAAATATTCATACAAAGTAATGTGTCAGCGTCAGCCGCATTTTCGAGTTTTTTGCTTTACCTATGCACAATAAATGGGAGAAACGCTTCGTCATACCGGTCGAATCAAGCCTTACCTAAATTGCTTCCGTTTTGCGTTAGTGTTGGTGATTTAGAGAGCGAGAGAGCAGATGTAAATTGAACTAAAGCAACAAATTTTTAATTTGAAAAGGGTAACTAAATTTTTTTTTTATTATTCGTTACTCCAATTGCCTAATTAGCGCTTCCAACCCGGTTGGTTTGAAAGGTTTTTTGTCATTTTTATTATTAATTTTTCATTTATTAATTTAATCGATTTTAATCGATATTTTTTTATCGGGGTATGAAGATATCGCGGAGTTGCTTGTAATAAATAAGAAAAAAAAGTGGCAACGCAAAGCTGATGATGACCTGCAGATCTACATTAAAGTGGCAAAGTTACTGTTAAATTGCAATGACGTAGGCAAAACATATTGAGCAAGGACACAAACATTATGTATATAAGATTAAATGGTCCTGATTTTTCGTATTTAGTTTTGCGACCGGCAATTTCTGCAGCAATAAAACTACGGTAGCCAAAATCATAAATCTCTACATCTGTACATGCTAAAAAATTTGCAAACATTTCCATTTCACTTTGTTTTACCTTTAATACGGCTTACGGCGGAGCTTAGAATGAAGAGCAAAGCGGAATTGACTATTAATTAACCACCTGACTGAAGGGCATCGTGTAGAATCCTACAAATAAAATATTAATCATACTTCTAGGCCAGCGCCAAGGCGACCTAATTTCGATAACGAAGTTATACCCAACGTAAATTGCTAAAAAAAAACGGACCAATAAATTTGAAAAACATGCGAACAAAATTCCAAAGGCTTATGAATTTAGCTGAATTTACGAGCAAAGAGCCCGTAGTGTAGATTCTTTATTAAATTTTTAAACCGTTTTGGTAAGTTTTTTTAATTTATTTGAGCTTGTTTCGGAACGCCAAATTTTCAAAGATATTCGGAAGAGAACCATTTTTTTATTTTATTTTAAGCAGTTAGGTGACTTTAGTGAACATTGAGAATCCAAATCATCCTCATTATGAAGCCGTTAAAAAACCTATAAAGCGCGTTTTTAAAGTGGAACCCACATCCTAAAAGAAGGTGGGTCTATACTCGTCACAAGCTATGGGATTTCGTAAAACCTCTTTCAATTTGTACTTTACATTATTTATTGACACAAGGAAAGTTGACTTGCTACCCCCCACCATTACTTTTTGCAAACTTCTTCACCAAAATTATCTAAAAACACCAGAAAAAAAATTGTAAAACATAAATAAATGTGAAACCAATATCCCGTTCAAAGAAATCATATGTTTTAGTTAGTTTTTGTTTATTGTTTGTTTTTGTTATTTGTTTGTTCTTCTGTTTGTTTGTTTTGCTTTGCAATTTAGCAGAGCCAAGCGGTTTGCTCAGCAGTTTAACAGAGCGCACGTCGATTAAAATCGATTTAATAAATAAATGAAAAATTAATAATAAAAATAACAAAACTCGATTAAAATCGACTTAATAAATAAATGAAAACTTAATAATAAAAATGACAAAACTCCTTTCAAAGCGAAGATATTTATTTCTGTAGTTAATTTGATATTTCGGAGAAGAGTAAAAATTAAAATATTTTATTTATTTTTTTTTTGAAATTTTTATAGTGTTTAGGCAAAAATTTAAGCAAGTAAGCCAAATTGTTCACGCAAAAGTTCAAAATTCCGTACTCTTACATAAGTCTAAGTTTTATTTATTTATTTATTTTATTAGTTTCATTAAAGTTTGTTTATTAGTAATATAATTGATTAAAATATGATATAGTAATATTATATAGTAAATAAAATAAATATTTAAAAATTAAACACAATGATTGCGCATTTCATCAATTCGCTTTATTGTCATTATTTCTTTGAACTAGGACGAGTACGTCTTAAGCCCGATAGCCGCCACTTATTTTTTAAAGAATTGTTCCCGTTTATGCACGAAGTTGTATGGGGTTCTTTTTGCATTTATTGGAGGGGCTATTTCTCTCACAGAGTTCTTTGGGTGAATTATTACGCATCGTTTCTGGCTGATTTCTGATGTGGATAGGGGACAATTTTGTTGGGAGGTAGCATTTAGTTATAAGGATTTAGTATGTAGATGCTTTTATTATTATTTTGAAATTTTAATTTAAGTTTTTTTTATAAATTTAAATTGTTATTACTTCGCAACGTCGAAAATTATATTTTAAATAAATTGAAAATGTAAACAAGAATAAAGAAAAAGGCTGTGGTTTTATTTTAATTTAGCTTGATAATTATCTATTTCACATGGCTCAGATATTACAACGGCTTTCAGGGAGAAAGAATATGAATCAATTTTCCAAGCTCAAAAAGCACAAACGAAATTGACTGAAAGTGGAAAAAACTTAACATTGATTATTTATTATTTATTTTTTCTATTTATCTTTTCTCTTTGGAAATTTTCATAGTTGTTGCGGTAAATCAAAAATTAAAGCAAGTAAACGAAATAATTCCATAAAGCAAAAATGATTATTGCCACATAAGGCATAGTTTTATTTAGTTTAATCTAGATAGAAGTAAAATTAATTATCTTTCTTGTTATTGCTATTTCTTTGAACTAGGACGAATACGTCTTAAGCCCAAGCATTTCCTCTTGCATGGAGTACTTGTTTCAACAGCATTTTTAACAAACTCCTCTAATTCAGGTGTCATTAAATTTCTATTGGGTGTCTCACAGAGTTCATTGGGTTACCTGAAATTATGAGACTCTTCTTTTTGAAATGTCGAATGATCTCGCGACGTTGGGTTAATTTCTTTGCTAGGCTTCTTGGTTAACGATAAATAATATTTTCGATTTAATGATGCCACTGAAGCTAAAAAATAGAAATATGATATAAAAAAAATAGAAATATAATCTACAAATTTCTAGACTTCTAGATAATAGAAACAACTTACCTTCATCGCTTTTTGAAGATGTCTTCAAAGTTTTTTGTTGAGATAACATGCTTTGTTTTTTGGAAATAATTTTCTTTTTTAAGCAAAGCAGATTACTTTCACTTCGATGAAATTCGTTTAACCTCCTTCCAAAGGCCTTCCACAAGTTTTTTCCCTTTCTCAGATATGAGCACGTTCTTGCCATTAGCTGTTTGAAAACCTGTGTTTTTGTCCTGTTTTTCTTGTAAGCAGTGTTGAAATCCTCTTTTTGTGGTAGCCGCATGAAAGCCTGTTTTGTTGGCTATTTGCGCAGCGCTGCTTGCGGTTTTCCTAAACTTGGATTCCATACTTTTATTCGATATCCGAGCTTTTATATCTTTTAGTTCAGTTTCATAGTCTGTTTCCTGCAAATTGCCTTGAAATTCTCTTGGAATATTTTGTATGGATTTATGTCCTTCTTCCGATATGGAGATCTTTTTACCATTCGCTGTTTCAAAATCTGCAGAAACAAGCGAAGTTACCGGATTATTGGCCGGATTGACCTTGCCCACTTCACCTTGATGTTCTTCCAATTCGTTTTTGCCTTCTCTCAATCTAGTTTTTTGAAATCCTTATGCAACATTACTTTCGCTCAGCACCAAATTCTTATTGTTTCTTTGGTTACCTTTAAAGCCAAGCATAAAAAAATATGAAATACGTATCAAAGCCATATCTTGGGTTATCTCCTTATTTGCTGGGAACTTTTGTCCTCTCTTAGATGTACTGGAAAAGTTATTTTGTTTTAAGATTTCTTGTGTGCTTGTGGAGAGAAATAAGTCATTGTCATCTTCATCCCAATTATAGTTTTGCATATTATTTTGTCGGAGTTTCGCGGCCTTTAAGCTTATTTTATGGAAAATTGGTGTAAGTGACGAAGATCACACATCGTTTCGTTGTGATTCGTTTGGCTTTTACTTTGGAGTTGTTGCGGTCTGGAGGTTGGTCAATGCATAGCGGCTAGCGATTTTTATATTAGCGTTGTACATGCACCTTTCCTGTTATTATATCAGAAATGATACATGAGAATGAAGAGAAGCTCTGAGCCAAATGTAATCAGTAGAATATTAATGGCAACACAAAAGCGTGGTTTTACGTGAAATTTGGTACTCCTTTATTGAAATAGTGCTAATATTTACTGAGTTCGTTGACTGCGTAGACGAAACCTGCATTTTATCCCCTCAACCAGGAATAAAATGCTGTACATTGCAAAGCGCGATTCAAGGAAAATGGAAAAATTCGCAAAATTTTGAAATTCAGAATTTAACTTCTGCAAGTCCCGCAACTTATTTTGGCGACGATGTCAACGTTTCGCTGAAAGCTTCCCAATTGAGACGAAAAAGCAAGAAAATGAACAATAGAATTGAATATAAGGAATAAATTCACTTTAAGATGTTTTGTGAAAATTAAAAAGTTGGCGTTTATGTATACAACAGAAAATTTGACTTGCAATTCGTTTTAAAACGCTATCTAAATTCACTGTTAATGTATAAATATATAAAATAAAAATTAAAAGATATAAAATTCCAAATTTTAGGTTCACAATCCAAAGTTTTAGTAAGAAATAAAAATATGAAAAAAAAAATTAAATTTGAATTAACTTAATCCGCATCTCTTTAATTTCTCTTAACAGTTGCACTATTCGCTCTTGATGTTGCATTTTTTCCCTTAACAAAAATATCTAGAAATGTCCAATCTCAGAATCTTTTCAAACCTTTTTGTTCTTCCATCATGAATGCTTGACAAGAAATAATTATTTTCATTAATAATTATACCACAATTAATATTAAAAATGCAAATTAACATTCTTCTTACTTGGAAAGCCCTTCTTGGCGCCAAAACCTAGTCATATAAATATGCATAATGTGTGCAAGTATCTTTTGGCGCAGACTCGGAAAGCAATGTAGTTCATTATTTGCAATTTTTCATTTGTTTTTTTAATTTTTGCTAACAATGCTTGCTATTTCACTTCAGTTTAATTTATCAAGATTTTTATTGAACTTTGTGCTTATTTATGTTGCGCGATTGTATCACGTTGTTTGTATATAAACTGACGTATACACATTTTCACATGATTACATGAAAAAAAATTAAAACATTCATTCAACTGCTAGAATGGAACATATGCACATCGTATTGTCAAATTTTGTGCATTAGCTCATTACAAAACAGGTTAATTCAATCGTCCAGGCGTGGCGTGAGTAACATTAATAATTGTTAATATTAAACAGTTTTATATTTAAACAGTCCTACACCGTCTTAAACAGTCTTAAACATTCACTGTGTGACATGAGCCGCATAAAGATACGTAATCGGATTCTTGTTTTGTTCTGAATCATGCATAATAGTATCCTCGTCGTCGAAAGGCCCCTCCTTATTATGGCACCTTGAACTATGGGAATGTGAACGAGAGATGCTCGATGCAAGAAGAGAACTTAAAGAGTGGAACAATGGAATGAACAAAAGGGAAATCAGTATATTTAATTGTAAAACATCTTCGAATAATCAGAGTAAAAGAGAAGCATATTTACGCACCAAATTTCTCAAAATTTCTGGTATAAATAAAAGCGAACCAGACTTGGATGTCAGAGATTACACTTAGATAAAGCTAGGTAAAACTTTATTTTGATACATCAGCGTCAAATTTGTTGTTTGATTTTCGAAGTGAACGCCGTAATAAAGGTGCTCTTGTAAATAGGTTTGAAGTTGTGCCATCTAAGTGAGAGTTAGTTAACTAAAAGATACATAATCAGCACCCCGATAGAGTTTTACGATGTAGTCTTAGTTCTAAACAAAATGTGGTTTGAGCAATGTAAATTAAAACCAAGTATTACATCGTACTGAATTCTTCATAATTCTCTGGAACAGGGAAGACAATTCAGTTCAGAAAATCTCTCTACAACATTTTGTAAGACTTTTTTTTTCTTTGACGTCTCTTGGAAACACTTTAAATTGAGATAACTTCATTTGAAATGAAAAGTCTCTGAAACTGTGTGATTTCAAACATTGTTGGTTTTCGACGGCGTTGTGTGCATGATAACGTCACTAAAAAATGAATTTGAATTTAGTCGTTTATATTAAATCAATTATTGAGAAACCGCTTTTTTGTGCAAAAACCACGTTTCCTTCCATCTATGGTAATGTAATCATCATCAGTTCAGAGCGTCAATCTCTTTACATAAAAAAAAACCGCAATTTTCCTAATCCCTGTTATCAATTTATGAGACGATAACGAGCAGTTCTGCAAACGGAATTTTCATACTTTTTTTGCTTATTTGTTCCCAAAATCAATTGAAACGTGAAGAAAATAATAAGAGGATTCCTTTTACGCCTACTTTTTATTTATTATTTACCAAAATTTTTCCAATATGTCAGAAAGACTCCCAAAAATGCAACATCTATATTATATTTCTTTTTTTGTTATTCAGCAAATTAACATACGAAAATTCGCTGGGATGTGTAAAAAAGGTCTAGAATAGAAAATCTGAAAAAGGTAATATTGTTACAACTGTGCAAGCCGGCGTAAGCAGGGATTCATTTTTTGTTCCTGTTCAGCAAATAAACAACAGATGGTTTATTGACTTGAGTAAAAGAGAATATTATTCATTTTACTTGCATGACAATTGCCAATAATTGTGCCAAGACATCATCAAGAATATCGAAACTTCCAACTTAAAAAAGAAATCGATGCTCGGCTAATTCGACTGCTTCGAATGCATTGAATATATAGTTATACCAACCAAAGTGTGTGAATTCTGAAATTTAGTACAAATGGCGGGCTCGCTTGTCGTTCGCTATGTTTTATATAGCACATCTTTAATCGTATTGTCGAAAATTATTTATCATGGGTACCGAGCAATAAAAAGATGCTGC
Source organism: Glossina morsitans morsitans (assembly GCA_001077435.1). Lineage (NCBI taxonomy): Eukaryota > Metazoa > Arthropoda > Insecta > Diptera > Glossinidae > Glossina > Glossina morsitans. The sequence goes on along the minus strand of CCAG010007751.1, from coordinate 10,410 downwards.
TTTCATGGACGGTATAATGCGGAAAGTCAACTATCTGTAGTCATTTGGAGCAGTGGATCAAGTGAATCTTGTTCTGAAAACCATCACAACTGTCCTAAAGTTTCTGGCACCAACTCACAAAGAACTGAAATGTCATTTGACAAAATACAGATTATGAAGAGAGGATCTGTCTGTTCAAACCCATATTGCATGACTTCTAATATCGGGCTTTTAGTGGATTTGGTAAATGCGACAAAATACACCATAGATATAGCTATGAACACTTTCACTTCATTTGAAATCTCGTCGGCTTTATTGGCTGCGTCAAAACGCGGCGTTATAATTCGCATCATAAGCGATCGCGAAATGGCTTATTCGACGAGTTCGCAGGTTTTTCGATTGGAGAAATCCGGTGTAGCAGTATGTTTCAATTCAAATTCAACTTTACATACAATGCATCACAAATTCTGCTTGCTTGACTCGCCGTCAACAATCCATTCGTTAAAAATACAAAAAGAGTTAGAAGATACGACGAACGTAAATGGTATTATAATGACAGGATCCTTAAATTGGACCGCTCAAGGTTTCAGCGGTAATTTTGAAAATGTTCTATTAACTAACCAAAAAGAAATAATACAAAAATATTCATTGGAATTTCAACGCTTGTGGGAATTATTTTTTCCTTCTTAGAAAAAAAAAATAAACGTATACGTTTTAAATATTTTTGACTTTAAGAACTAAGTTCGATTTTACTTTGTCCTCCAGTGTAATTGGTATAATTTACTAAATCAACAACTTAGTTTATCAATACAAGAAAATTAGAAGAAGAATTAAACCCTTTGGAAAAAACGTTTTTTTTATACTAATATTTTTTGTGTTCGTTGACTTTTCATATATAGTGGAACTCGATTTCATTGACTGTCGTGAAGATCAGTAGGCTCACTTGCAGCAATTTGAATTACATTTGGACAATTTACATCAAACATTCAGATTGAAGTTTTAAGTCATTTAATACCCGAAAGGTTCTGACGAAAAAATCAAAAAGAAAATTAGAATTTGTACATGCGAAGTTAATGAGGTGATCCGCCTATAAATGGGGAAGAAATTATGCCTTAGTTTGTAATAGATGTTGGGGCGAAACTTGATACGATAATTTATAGAGACTATACACAGAACCTCAGTGAAAAAATCGCTGTAATCTGCTTACAAATACTAGACAGATACAAAATTTTAAGCAAGGGGGTATGAAATTGTGCTCTTCTTTAACCTTATATAAATATTAGTATAAATGTTTAAGCGCAAATAACTGACATATACTAGCTACATCGAGTAGATGTCAAAAACATCCTTAAACGTTGTAATAGCTCATCTGCGTAAGTATGTACGACCTGAAATGGAAGCAAATTTATTTGATTTCTCACCAAAAACCGTTAGCTGGTTTTTTCCTTTGCATGGTTTATCAAAAAAAGAATCATGTGTTGGAAATAGAGAGAGAACAGACTTGCTTTCAATTAATAGCAACGCTTTGAATGAACAAAAAACACGAAATAATCATAGTTGGAAAATTGCGGTCACCACTCTGATGCAACGTCCGCTCTCTGTTAAACATTGAATGAGAAATTACAACAAAAATTGGGTGCGATAAGCTGTTGACACACATACTAGAAAAAAAACTAGACGATGTTTAAATTTTAAATGGCAATGTCATGCTTCCAAACATCTGTTAATGCAAAAATTAAAAAAAATTAAATTATTTATTTAAATTGCATAACGAACACAAATAACTCCTTTACTCTTTCAAAACACAGATAAAAAAACAGACGGGGCGGAACTGAGAGAATGTAAAATATATTAATGATAGTATCTAAATGCAATAAAAAGATAAAGGACGCGAACTTTAACAAAACGTATGTTGGATACCCGTTAGCTGAGTTTATTATGAAATTTTTCCAACTTTTAAGAAATTTTTCCAACTTTTAAGCAATTTTGCCAACTTTTAAGAAATTTAAGAAAGCATGTTGTCTCAAAAAAAAAAACTTTGAAGGCAGCTTTAACAAGCAGGAAAGAAGCAGATGGAGGTAAGTTGTTTCTATAATCTAGAAATTTCATATATCACATTTCTATTTTTTAGCTTTAGTATCATCTTTCACAAGGAGGAACAATGGAGATTACCCCAGCTGTGGTAAATTGCCAGCCGATGAGAAAAAGTCGAATGTAAAACTTGAATGTAAACAGACCGACGTCGGGCATTCGGCTTTAAATGTTCCAACGATGATTCGCAGAAATCGCTTCTTGTCATTAAATCCCAAATTTAACATCAGAAATCAGCCAGAAGAATTATCTACTCCAAAAACAGTGTTGACCTTAAATTATTACTCAACCAATGAACTCTGTGAAACACCCAATAGAAATTGAATACAAACCGAGACTACGACATCCGAATTAGGGGAGTTTGTTAAAAATGCTGTTGAAACAAGTGCACCATGCAAGAGGAAATAGTTGGGCTTAAGACGTCGTCGTCCTAGTTCGAAGAAATAACAATGAAAAGAAAGAGAATTAATTTTACTTATATCGTTTTAGTTTCATATATATATATGAAGAAGCCTGGAGTATAGTCTGGATATAGCTGGTGTAATGCAGTACAATTTTTCCAATCATGTTGTGGAACTACTCACGAATGCTTTTTTTTTCTTCATTTCAGGTGCTTTACATTTACATCTAACTATCTAATGTTTCAGTTGCTGTTAATAGATGTATAACATCGCTTATCGAAAAGGAGAACATGCTAACCATTCTTTTCTTTGATTTTGTTTAAAAAAGCAACATTATATTTATACGAAATTAATCAGAGTTTTTTCTACTATAATATTTTTTGTTCAAATTATGCACTTACTTACTTAAATAATAAATAATAAATCTCCTTGTATACATATATAAAAATTGTTTCGTTTACTCTTCCTTTTCTTCGCTATACCCCCTCTTTTAAAAAAAAAATTTTTGTATATGCAATATGAATGAATGAAGACGATTAATTAATTAATTTTTCACAAAGTTAAAAAATTAGTTAAAAAATTTCTAATAATGCTAATTCTCGTTACGATCAAGTGCCTAGTACTTCGAGTAAATCCGGTGGGATGACTTGTTTATTTATACATAAAGTATTCGGCGTAACTTAGATTTTTATTTAAACTCGAATAATATTGATTTTGCATCTTCAGCCCCCAAAAACCTTGATGACGCTATGGCGGTGTTAGTATACTATTTAGGAAAAGTGTCAATTTCAGACGTATTCCCTACAATTCTGCTGTTGACAATATTACCATCAAAACCACGATTCTCGAACAGAACATCAAGCTACTTTCCATCCAGTGTTGAGGTACAAAGGTTTGATGGTATTAGAAGTTTGTAGATGGTGTAAAGTTTCGTAGATAGGGTAAAGAACCCTGGTCAAATGATTATCAGCAAAGTCTGTGATTGCGTCAACTTGATGAAGGTAGAATTTTTTTAAACTTTTCAATTTCTCTTCACATACGTCCGGGAGTACTAAATTTTCATCAAAGGAACTAAAGTTAATCAGGTGAAATCTCTTCGATTTCTTGGTAGAATTTTAAATCACAGACTAACTCTTCGTGGGCATTATGAGCAGGCCGGCAAAGGCTGTCAATCAAGATGTAATATCAAACTCAGGGTCAACAATCAGTCTGGTTTGCCTCTTAAAAAAGCTTTGGTATTGTATAAAGCTTTGGTCAGGTCGAAGATTGAATTTGCACATTCTACATATTGTAATTTTCCAAAATATATTGAGAAACGTATACACACATCCGAAAATAGAATGTTAAAACTTTGTATGTTGCAATGACCCCCTCAACTCCTCAATGTTATTTCTGGTGAATGGCCCGTTTCCGAAAGAGCTGTTTTTTTCAATGCTAAGGTCAAGGTCATTAAGGTCAAAACAATGAATCTTTCCTTTTTCATATCTTTCAGTGATAGTGTCTTTTGCCGCCACACATTTTGATAACAAAAACTCCGTCATATATTTGACAAGATAAATTCAAGCCCTCTCTGGAATTTTGCTACCAATAAAAGTAGAATCTTTATGAACATACTTAAATCGATCTCTACAACGAAGCAAAATGTCAATCTTTCTTGTATGAGGACTTTATGTCAAAAAAACTTCTTCTTTATTACAAAAACATCTATAATATATATGCCATTGACGACTCTGTTGAACATAATGTGTCTAGCTTCTTTGTAGTGAAGCATCTGTGTAAACCAGTTCGTAAACTGAAAATCGCGAAAGAACTTTCCTCGACTTTTATTGAATTGCTTGTCATCAGACTGTGCTATTGAGGTAACTAATTAATTAATTAAGGTAATTATTATTGATGCCATTAAAAAATCGTTGTTTTCCTGATATTAAGTCACCTCTGCTTGTAATAAATAAAAGAAGTGCAGAAAATCAATATATGAGGATGTTATATGAATCTCAAGTGGATGACTGTCACCTTGTTTGGGTACCTGGTCAGTGCGGCTTTTTTATATGAAAATGGTGACTTTCATGTAAAAAATTCTTAAGTTGATGGTACAATTTCGTGCATCAAATATACTCCCACTGAAGCATTACGGGTAGTTCGTAACTACATCTTTCAACAAATAAATGATGAAAATAAAGAGATTTCTCTTGCCAAATCCAATCGCCTTTTTTATAAAACAAATCTCACATTGAATTTTAAACTCTTATCAGAGGCTTGCTGTAATTCCTCAGAAATCAAAATTCTCTATAGACTTATGAGTGATCATACTTACGATAATATATTTAAAAATGGCTCGTAGCTCGTGGTTGGTATAGCTACCATATGATATTTGTAAAGTTTGCGAGGTTAGCGAGTCTGTTGAACGTCTAATTTTCACAGGCTTGATGGTATTAGAAGTTCTTTTGGCTTTTTGAAGTTACATGTGGCCTAGTCGATCTCTTTATAGCTTGGTTTATTTGAAAAGCGAATTTATCTATTGATGACAATGAATTTCTTTTACGTTCAATCAGAATGTATGTCTATAACATTCTTTTTTCAGCCAAAGTTTAAAACACTATTTCTACATCACTTTCAGCAACTCAACAATCTACAATTACACTAAAAATATCGTCCCTGCCCGTGGCAAATTTCGTAAGACCAATACGAATTTATGCGTGAGAGTAGGTTAGCGATATTGAATTATTACCTATATCTTCAGCAATTAAACGATCTACGAAAAACCATATCAAAGAGGCTGGAGAGCAATGCAAAATACAAAAAATTCCTTAAAAATATTTCGTCAGAGTACATTAAACATCACATAAACACATGCAAAAAAAAGAGACATGCCTTGATCGATACGGAATTCTTTGCTGGTCAAGAACTGATATATAATGTATAAGGTATAAGAAAGAAAAGCTTGTATTAACTAACTTTAAGACCTTTTTTGACTTAAGATAAAGTTTCAAGCAAAAATTATACTTAAGTCCCATAAAAAACACAAAAAAGTCCATGTACAACAAAGGTTCGAAAAATATGTTAACGGTACTTAATTGTTGTACTTGTTTTCGTATACTTAAACAATAATTAACCAAATAAAGCGAGTTCCTTTAATTCTTCTTCTTAAAATGTCACAAAATATACAAAAACGCAAGGCAATTTTTCAGGGAGTTCGAAATAAGATTATAAAGTTAAAAAGCCGGAGAAAATTATACGGAGAAGTAACAAAAACAATTGGAATTAGTCGTGCTACTGACCAAACTATTATAAAAAATTGCAGCGAGATAAAAAGCACAGAAAATGAGCACCGATCAGGTCTTACAGACCGCGAAAACAAAAATATTATCAGAATTTCAACAAAAGAACTCAAAACTAATGCTATTGATATGCCAAAAGACCTAGAAAAATATGAACCAATTCATCCCGAAACCATTCGAAATATTTTAAGAGCCAATGATTTTCTTATTAAGATCCAGGTACAAAGGATTCGGCCACAGTCGAGAATATTTTCCTTAATGTTTTTTATCCTTTTAAATTAAAATTTTATCGTTACTTTTGGACGTGCTTATAAACCGATCGGGACCATTTTTGCAGTGAACACCATTAAAAATAGGAGAGTTATTGCGTCTAAGAAACCATCACCTTTAAATCACTAGCAGTACAAAATCAACAGAAGTAATTAAAGGGAATTTCTGTAATATGAACTTCCACTTTTGTTCTGAAAACAAAAGAAATCTCCCGCGTCTGCCCAATATTATAAAATATAATATTGTAATTATTTCCCTTATTTTTTGCTTTTTTTTACAATAATGGTGATGGGTAGAAAAGATTCGGTTACTACTGATTATAATTTTCTCATTTGTTTATATTCTGCGTAAGATTTATTAGAGTTATTTTTTGTTTGCAGTGGGTTTAGAGTTACCCGAGATATCTTTTTTTTTAAGCAAGTTTCAGGAAACCCACAAATTGTACACAACCTTAGTTAGCTTTGAATCCTGTCTGTTTGTGTTTAACACTGTCCTTGCCCCAAAAATGCAGATATCAGTTTCAAAGCATTGGAGAATATTACACTATAATTTAGGCTGAGAACAAATCTGCTTTTCTACGTAAAAAAAGTTGGGTTTGTTGCGAAATACTTATGACCGTGCCGTAGTCGAAGAAATTTGTCATACATAATTCTACCTATTCTTGTCAGATTGGTAAAATTCCCATTATCACTTGATAGAAGTTTCACCTTCTTCAATAAGTTAGTTTATAAGTCAATGTTATAAATTTAATCCCATTTCCCAGTGGAGCTGTCACCGTCGCAAATATACATTGCTGTGACTTGGCATAAATATTCCTTGGTCTATTAAGAATCAAAAGTTAAGAAATGATTATGATCTGCTCAAGTAAGAGAAAGTCAATGTTCTTTTTCTAAAAATTTCATTTTTATGAAATGAAGACCCCCTCAAGATTTCCTGAGCCAGAAAGATGTGTAGACCTAAAAAAGGCAGTCATTATTCGCTCAAGACACGCAATAATTTCTCAATAACTGCCACATCTGGGATCTTAAAGGTTATTCTCAGTATATCTAAAAATTGTTCCATTCGAGTCTGACATAGCTTGTTAAAGCAAATGTCGGCTGAAATTTTTTTCGGACGTGTCTTTCCTGCGTTAGATAAGTTATTTGTTTTGCTCTTTCTAAAAAAAAAAATTAATGTTTGTTTTTCTCTTATTTCAAATAGAAAAAAACAATGTGGTGTTTTTACATTAAAAACTTTTCAATTTTTTAGTAGTCATAATTTTAAGCCATCCCCGTTTGAAAAAAAAAGATGCAGACAGTCCTATTTATTGTCGATGGAAATGATTTCAAAAAATATTTTTTGAGTAATACTGGTACAAATAAGAGATTCCGGACGGCTGCAAATCTAAGTTATTCTTACGTAATTACACACTCGATGTTTGCTCACTTCAGTGATTATTTACAAGGCTTCCGTGTTATGTAGTTTGCTATATCCCTTGTTCGGCTACATATAGGTTTTATAATTGTATAATTGCACTATCATTTATTTATTTATTCAAGGTGCATGTGCGAATCAGCTGAAATAAAATAACAGGTAAATTAAATGAAGTCTTAACACTGTAAATCTATTACTAACTGTTGCAATAGGCTTATCACCGAAAGTACACACTCTCAAAAGATTCATACATCTTCAAATATGCAAAAAAGAATGAAAAACTTGCATATTTTAAAAGCCTATGGCATCATGAAACATTGCCTTTCTTTCGAGTACCAATAGTGTTTACTTCTTTCACAAAACTATTGTCAGAGTTTGATTTTGTTGCTTTGAGAAAAGGGGCAGATATTGGAACTTTTCAAATGCACGTGGAACGCATATTTGCGGCATCAAAAAATCCATTCCATGATCTTCGTGGTTATTGCTACGATTCCGACTTTAATCCTCACTGACTCCGCCAACTGAGCTGTATGTACTGTTTGCAAATCCAACTTGCCGGAATCTTTGAGAACTTTGAAAACTTCCTGCAGTACAGATAAAGCCTTATGAATGCCATTCAAATTTTGCTTCCACATAATCCTGTTTTGAAAGAAGAGCCTCCAATTCAATATTGATGCACTCCTATTTTTAACAAATTCTAAATTTTTTTTTTGTTTGTTGGATGGGGATGGACAAACAAATTCTAAATAAATAAAAATAAAACTAATGTTGTTCGATAAAAAGAGAATGTTTATCGACTTTATGTTTATTTATTTATTAACACGTTTTTTTCAATATTTTCTCAGCTGTAATCAAATTTATCCCTCTTCGTACTTATTTTTAAGTATTGCAAACTTATATTTGCTCTTCGTCCTTATTTATATGTGCTCTTCCTATTTTTGCTTAGAAATCCGCTTAAGTCTGCAAGATTGTTATTTATTTATATTTGCTCTTCGTTCTTATTTATATTTGTTCTTCCTATTTTTAGCCAAACACTCAACCAACGTAATTGAACAGGCACTTTATTCGCCTGACATGACTCCTTTCGAATTTTTTCTATTTCTGAAGCTAAATTAACAATTCGAGGAGCATAAAGGATATATTATCACAACACCGTTTGGGGAAAGCAATTAATTTGTTTACAAAAGACCAATGACTCTCAATGCGATAAATGTGCGCAAGCATGACTAAAGAAAAATAAAATCTGCTCAACATTGCAAGCAACATCTGACTCTGAAATGAAAAGGCGAAGTCTACATTGTGCGCAGATACAAAAATGTGTGCGCACATGAAATTGTAAAAAAATGAAGCTAATCGAAAAGAAGTCTAGGAGCAAAGTAAAAGAGCAGCTCCAACTGAATTGAGAATCGTTGTGAAAAGCACGATAAAATTGAGAATCGAAGCACGATCAAGTTGAGAATCGTTGTGAAAAGCATGATCAAATTGAGAAAAGTCTGAATTTGCACTTGTTGGTGTTTGTTATTTTCTATTTCTCTCTAAAGGTCGGTAAGTCGTTATATTTGTTATATTTGAGAATGTTAACTTGCTATTCCTTTTTCTTTCAATGGCAGAGGTTACTCGAAGAGAAAATGAACGTGCACGAAATGGATGCAGCAGAAAAAAAGTGTACAAAATAGCAGTCTATAGTAAATGAAAGACGAAGTCTCAATAGGACTAAATACGAAGCAGCTTTCTAAAAAAGAGCAGCTTCGTATTAATGCTAATTTGAAATAAAAATAATAAAATAATAATCGGAAGAAAAATATGTCAAAGTTCAAAAGAAGATATTATGTATTTCGGCATTCTAAATTGTTGTGAAGTTCACAAGTTTGGCTCCTACAATTTGCAAAACCAGGCTGTGCATGAAATGAGATATGGCTGTATCTCCAAGAGAGGAGGGCTTGAATCGTTTTTCGGCTGCAGCTGCAGTACATCTTCCAGCGCTATTTCATCAACTTCTTCACATACAACGCTTTCATTTTCTAACTTGGTCGGTTTGCTTTCCGCATATGTGTCTGCGTATCGGTTCTTTGGTTGCATTTGCAGCACATCTTCTAGCGCAATTTCATCGACTTCTTCACATACAATACTGTGATTTTCTAATTTTGTTGGTTTAGCATCTTCTTGCCAAACTTGTTATGTACTCAGTGTATAATTATTTTCAAACATATCATTATCTACGGGATCTACGGGACTATGGGAGCTGTCCAATGATTCATCCATTTGAATATTGTCTTCATAGTTTTCGTCTTTTTTACAACGGATTATACTCCTAAAAAGCATTTGCAAATCATATAAAACTCCAAAAAGCAAATAGGAAAAAAAATTAAGTAAATACCTTCTGCGCGGTTCATAGGGGGCCAAGAAATTTAAATCATGGCAATATTTATAATTTTCTATACCACCATTTTTCATTAATCTGAAATAACGGTCCTTTAATGTTTTCCAACGTTTTTTAATCAATTCCACTAAAACTAAAAACATTACTAAATATTATTTAGCGTGAAGACTCACCCCCCTTACCTAATAAAGCTAGCCGGATGAGAAACGTTTGGTTGCAGGTGCTAAAGGCATTTTATTACCAGAAATCTACTTATTCAATGAGAGTGTTAACTGTAACTTCCTGTTAATCTGCTTGTCAGCACATATGAAAACGCTGAATATTTTTTTTAATGTTTTCTCTTACGGGTACCTTGAGAGCTTTAATATGATCAGATTCAGACTTAGCACTTTTTCGACGCTGCCCTCCACGCCGATTCTTCCATAAAAGATTAAAAAGAATGTTTTGGTATAGTCCGAAACATCCCTAAAATTAAAAACGCTGCATCAGACATATCTATAAACCCCGCTCACTATCAAAAACCATCAAATTTAATTATGATATTCTTTCCGTAGATTATTTCATTCTTAAAGCAACGTTTTAAGATCGGAAGAGCGGT
>CCAG010007750.1:0-26665 GCA_001077435.1 Glossina morsitans morsitans | reverse complement strand
AGAAAAACAGTGAATTAAAAACCTATACGTAATAAATGTTCGATTTAATCTACTTTTAGTTGCAAAAATTACCGAACACGGCTGAACAATAATGTTCACCCATGGTAACGGGTTTGTGAAGCATCTTAAAACTAACGAAAACCTAATGATAATCGATAAACGATATAAGGATCTGTACTATGTAAAAGAAGTAAAGGAGAATTGCAAATTAGTTAGTGCATTACAAGATTAGCACGAACGATATGGTTATCTCAACGAACAAGATCTAAGGAATATCGTTGGAGAGAAGAAGTTGTTTGGAATGAGATTGATGAACTTGTCTGAAAAAGTGCCTCCACGGAAAATCTCTATTAAGTGAAAGCAGTCCCTTAGATCATTTTCCAAATCATATTCCAAATATAGTGCAATACTAGAGCTGGTACACACAGACGTATGTGAACTCATTCAAGCTAGTTCCCTTGGTGGCTCACGTTATTTTTCGACATTTATCGATGACGAAACAAAGTGGTGCGAAGTATTTCAAGAATACCAACGCCTGGTGGAAAATAAGACCGGTCAGGAACTTAAAACACTCAGATCGCATAATGGTACTGAGCTCACGAATAACAAATTCGAATATTATTTAAAACAGCAAGACATATAACATGTGCTGAATACACCCTCCGATAAAATGGCGTGTCGGAGGAGAAGAATAGGACGCTATTGGACATTTTTTATGTTTTGTATGTTGATCTAATCGAATCTATCCGTAGGACTTTGGGCAAAAGTCATGTTCGAAACGGATATACATCGCAAAGGCTTAACAGTGAGATAACTTTTAAATTGTGGACGAACAGAAGCCCAATGGTAAGACATTTCCGCAAATTCGGCACAATTGCGTACATGCTGGACAAGGTTAAAAAAAGGAGAAACTTTGGCGCAAAAACGAAAAAATCCATATTTGTAGGCAACTCTATAAAAGCGAAGGCGTATCGATTGTGGGACCCGGAAAGAGACAAAATGCTATACAGCAGAGACTGCAAGTTTTTCGATTCCTATCGATCGGAAAGCGAATACGAAGAGTTTCTCAACAAGAAAAACAAAGATGCTAACTCAGCATTGCTCCAGACTTGACCTTAAACAGGAATAGAAAAAGGACACAATCCCCAAAGCAAGAAATCAAAATAGAAAATAAAACTACCCATAACAAACACCAACCGAAAACGCTGAAAAAAGTGGACATGATTTTAATGACACGTTCGTAGCGGTTGCTAGAATGAGATCGATAAAAACCCTCATGGCATTAGCCGTTGAATTAAAACTGGACGTACATCAGCTAGAGTTCACAAGTGCTTATCTAAACGGCGATATCCTTGAGGAATTGTACACAGAAGTTTTAGAAGCTAGGTATGGAATAATAGATGAAAAAGGAGCAGACGAATTGAAGAGAGGGAAAGTATGTCTTGTGCAGAAAGCTCTTGGGTCTCAAACGAGCAAGGCGCCAATGGTATAAGAAACTCGACGAGAAGCTAGAACAATTAAGTTTGAAGCCCGTAGACGCTCATCCCTGTATTTACATGACGAAAAACAGAACAACCACAATATTAGTATCAATCTATGTTGATGGCATTAAAGTTGTCTCAAATAACAAAAAAATGACAACTTTTCGAAAACTGTTGAAATGAGGGATTTAGGAAATTCCACGTACTATTTGGACATAGAATTTCAACAAAATAAACACGAAATCTCGACGTCGCAGTCAAAATATATTCGTAATGTATTGAATAGATTCAACATGACGAATTGCAAACCAGTACTTACGCCAATGAGCCCAAGTGGAAAATTTTGAAATGAAATGAGCCGGGAAACTCAGTCGGAAATGGAAGAACTATAAAATATTCCGTATCAGAACCTCATTGGACCCTTCATGTACTTAGATGTATCCACATGTCCCGAGGTAGCTCATACCGTTAGCATGTTAGCCAATGCAACTCTAGCTGTAGATTAAAACGTTGGCTAAATCCGAACCGTGTATTAGGCTATCTTAAAGGCACTTAACATGTAGGTTTAATCTTCAGCTGTACAGTCGAATGGGGAGCAAACATCGACGACAGAAGGTCCTTCACGGAATATGCGTTCGTGTTTGGGAACGCGGCTGTAAGTTGGGAACGTCGAAGGCAGCTAACTGTTGCTATGTGTAGCACTGAAGCAGAATATATGTCCCTTTTCGAATCAACGGAAGAAGTTATTCATCTTCGAAGTTATATAAGCGAAATCCTGGGCAAAATGGGAACTCAAACAACAACATCCAACGTCAATCAGGGTACAAACCAGCTAAGTAAAAATCCCGTTTTCCACAAACGAACTAAACCTGTGGACGTAAGCCGTCATTTTGTTCGTAAAGTTGTTGAAAGACACGATACCCAAATTGAGTATCTTTCTACGGACGAAATATGCCCGCTGACATATTAACCAAACTTTTATCTTCAGCAAAAGACATCAAAGAATGGCATGTAAATTGAGGGGAAGTGTTGAAAATAAACACTTTGCATTCATTTATCTGTAAAATCCGAGTAAGCTTTTTCTTTGGAATTTTCAGATAAGAAAATATTCGATTATTGTATTTTATTACACGAAACTATTTTCATTCTTTGCTTTTCACATATTTTTAGTCTTTGCTTTTCACATAAATAAAAAAGTTTAAATTATCACAAAAACTTTCAACGACGACTTTTATTTCATTCAGATTTTTAAAATCTGATGCGCTCAACGCATAATTCCAACAACGCAACGTGTTGTTAAAGACAAATTTTTCTCAGGATTGCCACTAAAGAGAAATCATACACTCTATGCATCCTAATGTTTTTTTGTTAGATTCTTATTATTATTATTATTATTATTATTTAGACTAATGAAATAAATTCTTAGACTAAGCAAAAAAGACCTTGAGCACTAGCAACACAGGCTATCGGCTCTAATTTAGAAAATTACATTAGATATTGAGCCTAGTAGTTTTAATAAAGTAGTATATTGTTAGATTCTTAGAAAGAATTCTTTAATCAGAATAATTTAATCATTCGAACATTTTCTGCTAAATATACCGACTACACCCTGCGCATGGAAAAAGGTATACATTGATATCCAAAGATGTTTACAATGATACTTTATTCAACATGCAGTCCCTATTTCATTCACCAATCTCTATCATCTGCATTTACTGGCCCAAACGTCTGAAGCTATCCAATTTATAATTTCTTTTATAAGCAATTTTTATAATTTTAGCACTAAAAAAAAAATAAAAAAATGTTTACCAAAATATTTGTTGCCATATTAGTAAATTTATAATTTTTTAACATTTTAATTAAAATTAATTACATGCTAAAACTTTCATACCTTATATAATATGATCATAACAATATTACAAAAGTAATGTTTTGACCCAGTTTCATAAATTATGTAAATAATCGCTTTTAAGTAATTTTAATAGTTATTGATAATTATCGCATATAAATGCAACGCAATGTAAGGTGCACAACATGGTTGCATTTCGTTTATGCATATGAAATCATATAAGCAAATTTTATTTAAACATTACATACGTTCCTTACCATTTATGGTATATTGAAATTTTGCTTAAATTGAAGGCGTTATCCTATTTATTTATATTGCGGCCGTGGCCGTGACCAAAAAATGGGGATATATATTTATTTTGTGAAAATTTTTGCAATACATAGATGGAAGCCCAAAGATGTTAGAAATTCTGAATTGAGTTAAGCAAGTTCGTCGGTGGCAAAGATCGGATTTTATGTATTGAAAATGAACCAATTCTGTGCAAGGATGCACCTACAGTACGGCGTAAACTGAGAATACTTCTACTTTCAAAGAAGGTAAAAAGAGTTTTTGGTCATCACTCATAAACTACACAAGATGGAACGACAAAAGTTTCTATATTTATTCCATGGACGATCCGATAGTGGAAAAATTAGCTCAAATATTTGCCACACCCACCTAATTAATAAAATTTAGTTCTCTTGTAAAAGCGTTTGTTATCCATAAAAGGAAGCTTCAGAGACTAAAAAATATGCATATTCTTGATCACTACAAAATTCGGGCCCTCCATCCAGTTTCCAGTTATAAACATTCTCCCGATTGTAAAAGTGACATTCGAAGTCCTTACACACACACTGACCATGAAAATGGGCAAAATTGGTCAATGAACACACCTGGAGTGTAGTGTAAACTGACAAGTTTTTTGTTTTTTTGCTTACTACTCATAGACTGCAACGTGTACATGATAAAAATTTCGCACCTTTTTTTGTTTTTTTTTTTTTTTTGTTAAGATAAAGGTCACGGATATAAATGGTTCGATTACAGCCGAATACAACTATCCTACCTGTCATTTTTATTATTATGAGTATCATCGTTTTTGGTTTGTAAATATCAGAGAAAGAGAGAGAAATATGAAAAATTCGAATTCCACCTAAACTTAAGAGATATGTGTCTCCTGAAGGACCAAAGATAAAAGTTTCGTAAATATCCATTCATGAGCTTTAAAAACACAGACAAGTCACTAAGTTATTAACTCAATAGTGCACATATATAATGTTTTTGGCAAAGAAAGGAAGGTCAACTTTCTTTTTCCCTTCCTTATCGGATTATACGTAGTTATTGAGTCTTGCTTTAATAATTCTTGTACTCTTCGTAATTCTCTATGTGGGTGTTTGAAAATATTTTCCAAATCATGTTTCTTTCCAAGATTAAAGTACGCGGTTTTTTTTTTTGTTTGTGAAAATATTTTTTTTATAAAAAGCTTCTGCCTAAAAATAAATATTAATAAAATATTTACCAAAAAAAAGAAAGAAGTGCGGTGACCATTGGCTTACAAAGTTAACTCAATCAAAAATATATAAAGATAAATACAGATATGAAGGCGTCTTAAAAGCAACATCGTCTATAGCCCAAGAACCTATCGTAAAAGAACTTGTAGAGTCCGTTTTCGTAGCACCTGAACCTATAACTAAATATAACAAAACTTTTTCTCTATTACTCACTATCCCGCCCCTCCGAGTGGAGTCTTAATGGCAAAGCCCAAAGCGAATGGGATCTTCTTGTTGTTTGTCGAGTAATCCTAGCCGAGTGCACTATATGTTTTTTTCAAACCGTACATTAAGACTGTTAAAGTAAGACAATACACATTTTCAGCTAAGGGTGCATGTGCATGCAAATGCGTTCATTCGCATTAACTTAAATAGTGGACGATGACAGCTGATAATACTGACACAATATGTAATCCATGTATATGCACGATAAGCAACCCTAAAGAGAAGCTATTTAAGGCTTCCAACATATGTATTAGTTTACAATTTCCAATCAAGTACAAGCATATATTACGGTTTGTCTATGTTGTTTTTGTTTTCGAAAACGACTTAATGGGGTTGCAATATAATACTTGGGAGTTTGTTTAATGTCGACACATGTATGCCAACTATAGCTATTAAATTATACAGGTTTCGCGGCATTCGTTCGGTATATGCCAACCAATATATAATATAATTGTTAGATAATAATTAAAATAACGGAGAAAAAGACTTTTTTTTGGCACAAGCTAACCAGTTGTTAGATAATTTTACTGAAATTTCAATGACCATATGGGCACATATTAGATGTTTTAACCAACGCCGAAGCCATGACGTAAAGAAAAAAGACTAACCCTACTATTATTTAAGTGAATTTTAAGTCTGTCGACAATTTCTTCTTTGTTAGAAATTAAACGCAACGAAAGTCAAACTACAGCTTCAAACGTGAACACAGAACTCGCCACTTTCAAATTTTTCATTGCTGAATATGCGCTTGACTGTCTGTCACTTTTACGCCCACGACCAGAGTACGCTTCAAAAGATCTCTTCATCGTTTATAGATTATTTATGAGAGATTCTTGATTCTCGGTTCGAAAATTCTTTTGATATGCAAACCTTTTTGTAAACCAATATATGTTTAAGTTTAACTTAGATTACGTATGCTTGCTTTAACTTCAGTTGGCCAAATTAAGCAACCGTACACCAAGCAAGATCATAGGTATGTCGCAAAACGACCATTGCTAGTCATTGCTTCACAACATTTGCAATATTCAGAAACAAACTTCAGAGACCTATATGTCTATGTCCTTGATCACCATCAAATGCTGAATCAAGCTAAGCATGTTTATCCATCGTGTAGTATACATAATTCCTGATCGAATAAATGGCAATAACGGCTAGAGTCTTCGAGTAGATTTCTTGTTCATCATGTTACTCATTAATTCTTACAACAATAAACAGTTCTGTATTCTGTGGGCGATTCTACAGAATCTGTGCAAAAATAGAAAAAACCTGCTACGCCCAACCAATATTGTAAAGGATCGAATTAAATTTTTTTTCGATTTTTTCTTTGATCCACGGAGAGTCGTGGAAAGAGTTTGTAACTTTCTTATTTCTTATTTGTTGTATTTGTAAATTGATAAATTTTCAAAACTTTCCTCTTGTTTTCCATTTCTATTCCTCTTTCTGTAATTTCATTCCTATTATCTTTCTACTCAAGTTTTCTTGAAGTAAGAAACAGACATCAAAAGAATATAAAATTCTATGACGGAAAATCTAACCACTATTGCACAACGCCTGAAGACTATTTGGAGCCCACTGTTATTTGATTAACAATCAAGCGTAAGATATAAAAATTAATAAAAATTTTATTTAATTTTTTTATAAGTCAAGCTCTTAACTTTTAATCGAACCAAGATCAACTCAGGCTTCATTGAGTTGAAATTGAAAATTTTCCACTTATTAATGAAAAGTAAACTTCTTTAAGTCAGGTAAAGGAGTGGTTTTCAACTTTTAATACACATAAGGGTGTGCAAATAGCTTCTTCTTTTATTTTTTTTTGCTTCAAGGAAATGAATGTCATTGGCACCTGACTCATTTACGAACAAAAATGCTTAAGAAGCCCGAATACAAAATCATTTTATGCTTACATTAGACTCCTTCGTTGGTAATTTAATCTACGTGCACAGGAATCGGACCTATACAAATCAAAATAATAGAGTAATATGTGCATATATACATAAGCAATACCAATATATATAGACAATGCATATATATATAGGTATGTATGTATATGTACAATAACAATATAGACAATAACAATCTATCCTCTTAACTGCCTGACCACTCGCCGGGTTCTCTTTGTATGTAAAAATTTTATACACTCTTGCTTACAAAGGCGCATTTATTGACAGCTCTTCTATGAATGAGCTGAAGAGTGAGCAGAAAATTATAGTGGCGTCCTTCTGACGCCGTCTATGTTTGCTAAAGTGGAACTGTAAAAAACCAAATGCACGCACACGTTTTTTGCCAATTTTTATGGCTGGAAAGAGAAGACGCCTAGAAAGTCAGAAAATCATTTTCATTAACGGTATTGCAATGGAAACAGTTATTTTATCTTTTATTTATTGTTTCTTTTATTTTTAAACTAAAACTTTTTGCAGTTGCTTATGAACTCTACTTAATTACCGAAGTGTGAAAAAATTTTAACAATAATTTCGTTTTACTTTTCTTTTACATTTCCATGACTCACACAAAAATTTTTTCAGCCAAAATTTTGCAAATAAGTAGATAGGAAACAAAAGGAGTTGCTTGTTTAATCATATTTTGCAGCAATAAGTATTGATACTCGTATAGCAATTTTCAACAAATGAAGTAAAATATCACTTAATAAGTTCGTAGGATGACATAGAGATGTCGCCAAATCCATATGACTTTTAAATAGTGCCAACCTTTAATCGAAATAAGCGACGAATTTCGTTTGAACGTTGCTACTGTCTAAATGTCATATGAATTCTTCAACACTTATTCTACATCTGCATGTCATCCTACGAAATAATTGAGCGATGTGTTACTTATTAAATAAGGCCCTTTCTGATATTTGCCTAAAAAGAATATTGGAATCGTCAAAAATTAATCCTATTATTTAGCTGATGTTATTGCGAATAGTCGTCGTTTGAGCGCCTTCCCTTTTCCAATTTGACTTCCATTGGCTTTTTTTACCAGTATCCTTTTATAGTATTAATCGACTCGGATCGTCGTTCAGAAAGATGTCTCAGCTAAATCATGTCGAGTCATCCCAACTCAAATTCCGTCTCTTATCCACAATAATAGTTTAGATAAGAAAACTTAGGCTTTTTCTAAATCAACCTGCGTAATTTGGCAACAACACATTCTACAACGTTTTTAATGGGACTTTTTTACGACCTTAGTTGCCTCTGGCGTAGAAACCATTTTATTTGATGTTTACTTAATTGGACCTAGTTGATGACCGATCACAGCAAAGAATACTTGTAACCGTAACAATATTTTCACTAAATGATTCCCATCACTATGTTCTTGCTTTTAATAACATATCATTTCCCCGGAACTCTTGCAGCTTTTTTTGCGCATGAAATTTTATTGAAGATACAAAGTTCGAAACCAATTCTTTATTCCTTGTATTTATTTAAAAGAAATTCGAAAAATGAACTTCAGCATACCAAGTAGCATAGGCAGCTGTTGCAAATAATCTGATATTACCAAGTGGTTCTAATAGTTTACAAATTTCCTCTGAAAAAAACAGAATTATTTTAACATTAGCAAGCGAAATTTGCAAAGATGTGAAATATTTGCCCCCTTTGTCTAATTTGTAAACATATTTCTTTGAAAACTCTTAAGTAATCATCTGCAAACCCAGGTTTTGCACTTGCCTTTACGCATAATCCAACGCGCAGATAATTACCACCCTTCCAAACTAATTAAATATTCAAATCGACGTTGAAAAATTGTAATAACGCAAAAAAAGGGGCTTGAGCAAAAAGATCGCTGAGTATAATGCAAACTGCCTGACATAATAGACAAGTGTAACCATTACTCAATTGGGAAAACATTGGCAGTTCGGTAATTGATGATGACCCTTTAAGGACAAAAAAAATTATTATTGTACCTATAATACTTCTCCAACATTTATTCTTGTTCTATGTGTAGTTATACTATTTAATAAAACCCGGTATCACGACCACAGTCAGAATTTTCCCGCCGTGTTATATGAATCCGTCTTATAAGGACCCACGTTGTAAGGTAATGTAATCTATATCTTACGTACTACTTTTGCACTTGTTCTGAACTAGGACATTTCATAAATTATTCAAAAATATTCATTAAAATTTTTATCAGCACACTTGTATAAGAATGAAGTGCAGTGCCTTCAGAAATATTCTAGATAATGAGCATTAGGTAAATTGAAGCAGCTTAGAAATACTTTGGAGACCTTAATAACCTGCGTTTCTTTTTTAAACTATTTCAAAATCAATGTCTTTTATAGTAAATTACACATTAAATTATCCATAAAAGTAAAATTTGAACAATTTTTTTTAGCTATTAAGACAGAAAATTGTTTATGTCCAAATTTTATTTAGTTATCACTAATTTTAAATCTTTATTCTTGAAACTGAAAAAATTCCAATAACAAACGGTGAAAGGTGGAAAAAAACTTAGCGTATGCTTTGTCCCATGACCGATCTGCATATCTGCAAAAAGGATCTTATACATCAAATTGCACTGGCATCAATATTTGCGTTAAAATTTATAAAATATAGCAGAATGATAGATAGATAATACGCAGACACGACTCGAATCTGGTCAATCAGTTCAATCAATGCTGCAAATGGAACTTTACGATTGGATGTTTTCATCGGTCAAATCTATAATGATTCAGCGATTGAGTTTAGATGAAAATTGAATAAAACTTCCTTTAAACTAATTAATAATATCTCCTAATACAAAGTTTTAAACATTATCACTATCCAATTGCACCGATTTAAAAATGTTACATACGTTTTTGCATATATGAATGTTTTTACCATATATCCATTATAATATATATATCTACATATATGTAGATATATGTAGATTTAAGCAGCTGAACAACTTGAGAAAGAAAGACTCGTGTTGGTTGAGTTTCTATAAATTATTTAGACAAAACGTGGAACAAAAGAACAAAAATTCTAAATAGATGGCGAATTTTCTTCAAACAAGTTGGGAATGTGTGACGCAAAAGTGCGAAATTAAAGAAAATTAAGGAAAACAATGTAATTTTTCTTCTTCCACAAATATTTTCGGCTTTGCCTATGACTCATGTCAAATGTATAAAGAGGAAACTGTTTTTCAACAAATCGAGCAGAATAACTTCTTATCGTCGGCTAAACCAAATCACACGTGCTTAGAGTACCAAGTGTGCCTTATTCATTGGATTGTAAAAAACAAAAAACAGTTTTCTTCATTTTCTATAAACTAAAACATTCAATTAAATATTTATTATGATTCAACAGACAATATACAGGAAATACTATAAAAGAAAAAACACGTCCAACATAATTGCTTTTCGCCTTACTGCACTATTTTAAACTTTTGTTTTTAATCGAACACATGACACAACAGCAAAGCAAAGCGTAGGGCAAATTTTTTATTTGTTGCAACTCCGAATGGAGATAAATTTCATGAAAGAAAGTGCTTATGTCGAAATCTATAGGAAGGACGTAAGAATTATTCTTTATTTTTTTGGACAAAGAACAATCGAGAAGGCGACCAATCACAAAAAAAAATGGAGAACCTTAATTCCTTGGTAGAAAATCTTGTCTTTTTGAATTTGCTTTTACTTACTTGCTCGATGGTTTGTTGTCATCAACACTTTCAAAGCTCATCATTTTGTTTCTGTGTTTTTTCGATTTGTATATAAACGCGTTTTATTAATTTACGTAAATAGCACGCTTCTTTTATTTTCCTCTTTTTTTTCTAAATAAAAAACAAATGGCGTTTTTTTTTTCTTTTGTTACAAATGCACTTTAATTAATTTTCAGACTCAATAACAAGAACGCCCAACTTTTATTGTCTTATTATACACTGTATTTGTAATGTGTATATTTCGGTTTATAAACTGGACTTTATTGTGAAAGAATAAGTGAAAAATCTTTAAGAACGCAAGGAAACGTACAATTTCAATTTTAAATTCAATTTGTAAAATGTATACAAAAATTTGAAGGCGATTAAGAAAAAGACACAACTTTTCCCTCCGAATTGCTGTTGGCTTCTGGCTTCTTCCAAACTAAAGAACCAACTAATGTTGGCGGCTAACCAAAACACAGAGCTGGCAATAAAATCTTAGTTGTCAATTTGTTGAATAGTAAAAGAAGAAGAAGTAACAAAACATACCTGCAATAATACAATTGAAACACCTGATTCTTAAACATATGTTGAAGCAAATTTCTATTATTTTCCTATAAGCGCGAAAAGTTGAAAAGTGAAAAATATAATAACAACTTTATTATTTATTTCGGAGAGGTATGTTGAAAACAGATGCGTGTTTCAAATTCCTGCCAACAAATTACAAAATTGGCTTATTTACGCTTCAAATGAAAAAAGAAAACAATTACAATTGCTATAAGCGTTTTTTACAACAAATTATAAAATATACAGATCGTAATACTGTCTTGACTGCAAATGCCGTCCCAACGTTCCATCTGGGCATTTATAAAAGACAAAGCCCATTAAAAAAGAAGTGAAAGAAATCGACAGAGACGAGAAGTCGACGAAAACGACAAAGATATCCCACCAAAAATCATAAAAGTTAAGAAGGAACTTGGATTATATTAGCGTAAATAAACCAGAAAATTCAAATGAAATCCTGAAAGAGGGAATGGATTGAAATTCAAATCAAATACCTGAAAAAAGAAAAATGATCGAAATATAAATCAAATCGTGAAAAAGAGAAACGATCCAAATCAAGTCCTGATAGAGAGAAACACAATAGGAGGTCACCCAATGAACTCTGTGAGACACCCAATAGAAATTTAATACAAACCGAGACTGCGACACGCGAATTAGGGGAGTTTGTTAAAAATGCTGTTGAAACAAGTACACCATGCAAGAGGAAATACTAGGGCTTAAGATGTCCTCGTCCTAGTGCGAAGAAATAACAATGACAAGAAAGAGAATTCATTTTACTTATATCGTTTTAGTTTCATATATATATATGAAGAAGCCTGGAGTATAGCCTGGATATAGCTAGTATAATGCAGTACAATTTTTCCAAGCATGTTGTAGAACTCCTCACGAACGCTTTTTTTTTTCTTCGTTTCAGGTACTTTACGTTTACACCTAAATATATCTAATATATCTAATGTTTCAGTTGCTGTTAGTAGAAGCTGATCGAAAAGAAGAACATGCTAACCAATCTTTATAATGAACAGTCATCAAAGTTAAAAATTAAGTTTGATTTTGTTTAAAAAAAAGTCTGTATATGTATGCGAAATTAATCAGGGTTTTTCTAGTGTAATTTATTCAAATTATGCACTTACTAGTATAATATTTTTTATTCAAATTATTACAAGAATTATGAACTTATTTACTAGTATATTTTTTATTCCAATTATTACAAGAAAAAATGCACTTACTTAAATAATAAATAATAAATCTCCTTGTATACATATATAAAAATTGCTTCGATTACTCTTCCTTTTCTTCGCTATACCTCTCTTTGAAAAAAATTTCTTGGTGTAGTAGAATTTGTTTGTGTGTATGTGCAATATGAAATGAATTAGGACTCATTCTTGGTGTAATAGAATTTGTTTCTGTGTATATGCAATATGAAATGAATTAGGACTCATTCTTGGTGTAATAGAATTAGGGCTCATTCTTGGTATAATAGAAATTGTTTGTATATGCAATTAGAAATTAAGAAAAAAGAAAACCAGGTTAATAAAGTACGCTCGGAAAGCAAGGATTCATTTAAAAAAATAGAAAATCTTGAATAAAAATACCCCTGGGTTAATGAAGACAAAGAATTTTTTAGCATGAAAAATCCGCGATATGATTATTCGAAAGAGAATCCTGTAGAAGCCGGTCAGAGATTGAGTTCGATGGGCGACCAAAAAGAGAAAATGTGCTAATTGCTGAAGCCGGCCAGTGCACAGTAACTGAAATTACGATTGCTGTTGCGCAAGTCTCAAAAAGAGCGTGGCCAGGTAATCCTTGCTGGAGATCCCCATCAATTGCAGGCAGTCGTTATAAACAAATATGCTCTTGAACGCGGTTTTTCGCTATCATTTCTGGAAAGAATTCTTTCGCGTGCTCCCTACGTACGAACTGTTGATAGTTTTCTGCGTTGATAATGATGCTTACCTCGGTTGTGATTTGTCGGCAACGTTGTCTGAGCCAACAAAACTGGCTGAGGGGACAGTCAACAATCAAGATAATTAAGTTACTTTTGGTCTCAATATTCAGCCTTTAACATTAATAAATAAAAAATATCATTTTATCATTTTCTCATAAAAGTTAATGTATTTTTTTATTTTTTAAAACACAAAATAATAAAATTATTCCAATTGATTTTGTTTAAAATATCCCGCGTGCAACCATATCCTTTAAATCCTTTACAAATATCCTTTATGCTTTCATGGACAAATGGGAATCTGGTTGGGTACGTTTAGAGACCGTGTACGATGTGATATTGAATATATCTCTAGTCATGATGATTGCGGGGATAGTCATATTTGTGGTTAGTTTTGCTGGATGTTTAGGCGCTTTGCGCGAGAATACTTGCCTCTTAAAATTTTATTCGATGTGCTTGCTGCTGTGGCATATTACACGACTTAGTGTAGGTTATAAAACCAAAACCTCGAGACCGTTTAGTCATGTTATCGCGCATAACAACAACACCAACCAGTTTACCCCATTGGTTATAAAATTCTTTTAAACTTTCCTCCGTGGTATAAGAGGTCAAGCCACCAATAAAGATAGAAAATCAAAAGTCGCAGAAAAGTCAAAAAACACGTTTCATAAGCAAAGTAAATAGAATCTTAGTCTTAAACTTAATTTAAATAATATAATAAGAAAAATATACATTAAAGAGAATGTAAAGTTAATCAAAATAATTTGAATCTTAACCTTACGTTTTCGACATTTTCGATGCTAATATGATAATGTAATTTTATTTTATTTATATAACAGAGAATTGGTTTACGTTTTAAAAACTATTGTCTACATCGTCCTCAACTTTCCATAGATTTACATTGTCATATTTTGAATATTATGAAAAAAGATCTGTGAACACACTCCACATACTCTCTGCCTGAAATACTGTCTAGCCTCGTTAGCTCTCCATTTTTGAAAAAATGCTTTTTCAAAAGTAAATTACTATAAATATGCGGTTGACGCTTTTGAATAATTATGAAAATGCTAGTAATGACAATTCAACCGATCCAGCAAACAAAGTGTTTAAGATGGCTATGAATGATTGATCCACTATTGCTTTTAGTATGAAGTCAAAGGGTGCACATATATATATATATGTATATATATATATATATTTGAAACTGGAACACATGTGCGTATACACTCTAGTTAAAAATAACGTTTTTGATTCCGTCAATTAATCTTTGCAAAAAAGGGACAGAACCTTTAAAACCCGAATGTTGGCGTTCAAATAGATACAAAGAAGGAGCTATATTCTGTTCATCTTACATACACATGGACTGTGAAGCTGTATCATTTCATTAGAACCTGCGGCGAAAGGGAATTTGGATAATAGGAATTACTCCAGCAAGGATTCTCTGAGCCCGATAGCCTGTTGGCTATCGATCATTGATGTCGGTTCCACTTTAAAAACGTGCTTTATAGCTTTTTTAGCGGCTTCATAATGGGGATGATTTCGCTTCTCAGTCCAAGTAAACTATAAATACCCTGGAGAAAATACATTATCTTCTAAGCTCGACTTGTTATCAACTCGCAACGCGAACTCTCCATCTTCTCGAGTCATATTGAGTCGACATCTACAATTTATGAATCATGTATTTAAGTTTTTTTAGTAAAACAACAAAGTACAAAAAAATAAACATTACACTTCAAATAACTTTTATGCCTTCACCTCCTCATCCATATTTTCGGCACTTTGTTCATTTGCTTCAATTTTTCTGTTTATCGACACAATCGTGTGGAGGATCGTGTGGTAAACAAGTTAAAAATTATTAAACATTATTTTAAGCACCATAGAAAGATAGGGGTGACTTATATTATTATTCCATTAGATTTTAATAAACAGCCTAAAATTACAATTCGACTCCGTAAACAAAGGGAAAATAAAAGGAGAAAGCTTAGGCATATGTAATTGCCAGCCCAACGCATATTTCAAAAAAAGATTCAGATGAGAACAGAATAAACGAAAACAATTTACAGTCTAGCCTAAAGATTTGCAAGCAAATAATCTGTTAAGGGCTTCATGTAGCTTCCCTCGATTGCTATAAATTAAGAAAAGGGTCATTAAAATTTCATCTCTATTCAATTTTAATCTAACTTCACTTTTCTCCGATGAAAGGCATAAAACGACAATTTTCGAATATCTTTTTAGTTTCAGAATAGAAGCTTAAAACATGTAACAAATTCTCATTTAACAGAATTGATTGTGTTTCTTTCCACCACTTATTCTTATTTAACAGAATTGCTACGGTGCTTTTCCACCATTTATAGAAAGCAACTCTGTTCTTTCTCTATTCTCAACACTTGGTACTTTTTTTTTATAAACTCAGCTAACGGCTTTTAGTGAAAAAACAAAATCATTTCACAATAATTGAGAAAATACAGTTGTAAGTAGTGAAGGTGAAAATGATATTGTAATTTTAAGAAGAGTAAACGAACGAAAAGAAAATAAATATTTAATAAAAAAATTATTAGCTGACTATAACATCGCTCCGACAGCAAACATGCTAAGGTCTTCTCGAAATTTATTAGGGTACTTATGAGTTCTCTGCCCACTCCGAGAGTGAGAAAGCCATCTGCCAACAGATATATATGCATTCTCATAAATGCTACAATTTTACGGCAGTACATTTAGTCTTTCATTTTTTAGAATCATCGTTTTTGGTAAATATCCGTACAGCAAAAGAGATAGACGGTATAATGCATCCAAATTAAGAGATGAAAAAAGAATAATAATAATAAACGTTGACGATGCGTTCCTTAGCGCAAGAATAGATTATAATAAAGAAAAGGAAGGCTGCGTCTACGAAGAAGAAACCAAAATAATACCGGCAGTAGCGAAACGATCACTAGTATATATCGCCAGAAGGCAATTTCAACATGCTTCTGTGTAATTTTCCAGTGAAGGCAAAAAATACAAATGAAGTGACTTATCAAATATATATAATAGTATAAAATTTGCAGACTCAATTGGACTAAAAGCCGCAGGCATTGTCTGTGATCAAGCTTACCTCGATATACAAAAAAAATATTAAAAATCTTAAAAATGCTAAGTATTGTGATAACCCTGCCTTATATGTATACTATATATATCTATTGAGTTGTTTATGGAAGAAATTTCTTTCGAAATATTTGAATGTCTGATTCTCGTTTTGTTTAAAGAGTTTGTCGAGAACAAAGAATATTCGGACATTTCGGTCATACTGAAGAAGGGACACTTTTATATAAGATTTTCAAGCCCGCTAAGTCCATTTATTATTTTTAGCGACCAACTTGTCACAATTTAAACTGGACGGACGAACATGGTACATTTAAAAATACACAAACATTTGAACTATTGGAAGCAAAAGAATACTTTGCGAATAAAATATTAAACGTTTCCACAAAGAAAACGGAAATAGGGCAATTAACAACACAAACTGGGTTGAAATGGTATCAGATCTGATTGAAAACTTGATATACTTCAGCAGTGGAAACTGGCACAAAGGCGCAAAAAACTTGCCAAAGATATTCAAAAAATTAATGGAAGAGTTGCTGGAAGTGAACAAGGACATAAATATACTACCTCAAAAATTTAACCAGGATGACCTGGAGAGAATGGAAAATTTAAAAATTAGCGTCATTCCAAATTCTAATGGACGGATTTGGTATTGAAGATGGGTATTATTATATAAACAATCTCGACTAATCCGATAAAGGTTAAAGAAATAATTAAAACTGATTTACAACATGGCATTGTAAGTTCAGCTTAACATGTACAAATAAATTCTTTGTATTTCTTGCTAAGATTAAAATTTATTTAAAATATGGTTGTTACAAATATTTACTGTTGCTATCTATGGTCTTTTGCTTTTTTTCAGGCAGCTTACGGATGCTGTCTCTTCGCCCAACCGCTGCTTTTCCAGATATAATTGCATCGAGACGGTAACGCCCAGCCGAATTTGAAAATCGTTTCCTGGGTGGTTGCTTTTGCTAGGTCTGCATGCGAATTCCATCGCTTTCGAGACAAAAATTTCTGAAGCATACTTGGATCAGGCAAAAATACCCGTAACAAATAGAAATAACATCAAGCTGAATTAATCGTAAAGTATTGACCACCACCGCATGTAACGTCGCAACCTTGCTGCCGTTAACTTAATGCCTAGTATCTGCGTTGTGTATTGAAATGCACATTCATTACCAATTTTTGTACCACCAACGGTCACCATTATACATCTAGCTTTTTATATAAATAAGAACATATTTTATATTATTTATTTTTTTACTATAAAATAAAGAAAAATTCTTGAAGTCACATTTTAATTTCAGGTATGCGTGTTTCATTTACATTTTGAAAAATAATAATAATAAAATTAATTTAATAAATTAATTTATTATTTAATCACGTTAAATGAATAATTATGTTTAAATTGAATATATAGTATTAAATTAAATTTAAAGAGTAATTCACATTTTCAATTTCAATTATATTTCAATTTACAATTTAAGTAATAAGTATATTAATATCAGTCGCATTGAATGCAAATAATTCATTCTTGCAGTATAATTATTGCGCTTATTGTTGTTGTTAAGCTTGTGGTTGTTGTCACAGTTGCGTTTGCGATTGTTGTTGCACCTCTTGCACTCGTTGAAGTATAAATCGCTGTGAAGATGTTCCGTTCTTTCGATCGCCCGTGTCACTCAAAAGAAACAAAATTATATAAATAAATAAGATTATATAATTGAATAAAATAAAAGAATAATAAATTAAAAAAATATAAATTTACGCGATCTCCGTGGACTGATTTCCCGCTTTTTCGATCGTCCGTCTCACTAAAAAGAAAAGAATTTATATAATTATAATTTTTTATAATAAATATATGTTTATACATATAAAGAATATTAAATAAAATAAAAAAACAAAAATTAATTGATCAAGAACCTACGTGTCCTCCTCCACACGATCACAGCCACCACCTCCCCGACTACCTCGCCAACCATCACCATCACTTCCACTACAACCGCTACTACCACTACCGCCGCTATTCTAAATATTGCAGTGTTGTTAAACCTGGAAAATAATAAATAAAAAGTAAATAAAATAACCCGATAATGTTTATACTCTTTTTCTTTTTTTTTATATCTATCTTTCGATTGACTTACCCCATTCATTTTTTGATTTTTTGAATATTTTGATTTTGTTAAATTGTTAAACAAAAATTATTAATAATTAATAAAAAAATTTATAAATTTATAAAAAAATGCTAAAATATTAACAAACGCCAAAATAATGGCTGAAAATGGATTGGCAACTTACTGTATTTTTAATGATGGCGTTCAAAATATCCGCGCAATACTTGCAATTAAGATGACCAGATGTATAACACACGAAGGAACGAAAGAAAAAATTATTTTTAAATTATATATATATATCGTGGTATCTTTCTAAAGTAGCAATCTGGTCACCCTAATACACTGGATTTAAAAAAGAAAAAACCATATGCGAATTATTACATTGTTAAGTTGCGTCTATTTCTGCAAATCAAAACAAAACCGAGAGTTTGCATAGGCAATAAGGTTATTTTGCACTAATAATATCTTCTTAGATAATTTGTTATAGAAAAGAATATATGAATATATGATAGATTGAAAAAGTATATTATTTCTTGTAATTCTATTGTCAACAACATCGAATTTTATTACGATCAAGTAAAGTGGCTTATGCTTTTTGGTTAGTTTTTCCTTTCTTTAAATTATTTAAAACATAGGATATGAAGGATACTGTTAAACATATTAAAAAGAATAGTAGGATTATTATTTACAAGAGTTGTAAGAGTTTTAGGGCAGAAAGTTAATTAGACCTTTTTTTCCAGACCTATAATAGTATTGTTATGACTTAAAAAATTAATATTATTAACTTGTATTTATTTCTTCAGTTTTACTTGTACAGAAACTCAACTAAAATAAATTGACAGTCGAATTCAATTAGTTCTTAGAAGTAAATCTTATATTATTTATATTTGAAAATTAATATAAAGTATATAAGGAAATGGAAAGAAAAGATAAAACAAAAAAGCAAATACACAGCTAAGACATACTCACAACCGGTACAGAAACAAATTGCAAGTGTTATGCTAAACCATTGTAAACACGCAAATGCTTGCCAACTGATAACAGTAAAAAAAATCGGATCATAAAGAGATGAGATTTCATAGTGGTTTGAATACAACATAGCCGAATCGCGCGTATTAAGCAAAGTGGTTTTAATATACTTTACAGAACCCAGTATTAAGATTAAGTGATAGATATCATTTAGCTTTCCGCAAACAACTCTGAACGGATTAAACAGCTCATAATTATATTTACTTTAACTCAGCTTAATGAAAATAAAGTGGACAGAGAAGCGATTAGAGACATTAAAGCATATTTCACCAAAGAATGTGGACGAATCGATAGTACCATTAATTAACTTAAGTAAGAAGTGGACATCAAGAACAAATCTACGTTTCTCAAGCGGCGGTAAGGATAACAAAAGCAACCTATTTTCATAAGGAGGAAGAGAGACAAGCGGGTCCTAACCCAAATTCCTAAGGACAAACAGCAAGAATAGCTCTTGAACGGATTCAACCGAATCTACATAATGCCTACAGAAAGGAGACCACACAACAGAGGCATACTCAAGCATTGATCTAACCAACCACATAGCCCTTTTGTAAAGTATGGAAACTTCATATCTTTGGACCACCTTTTAATGAAATCAAGCGCGGAACTAGCTTTACTTAAAGGGAGCACAGCGTGCAAATTAAAACGTGATCTTTGGTGGAATAGAACCCCTAAATCGATGAACGAATCAACGTTTTCCAACTTGAGTGAATCAATAAAATACTCAGCATTAAATGATTTTGTTCTTGAGAAAGAAAGCTTCATGCATTTTTTTAGCTTCAATTTCATAAAATTTAATGAGCACCATATAACCAAACTATTTAAGTCAATTTGAAGTTGATATGATCGCGATTCCAAGGAGAATGGAGAAAATAATTTAGCATCGTCAGTCATTAAGATCTGACTAGATTTAATCACCGAGGGCAGATCATCAATGTATATATTAAATAAAAGGGGGCTTAAATGGCTGCGCTGAGAGACGCCAGACGTCACGGAAAATTCATCCGAGATGATGAAGTTAAACAGAACCCTGAATGATCTGTTTTGCAAATAAGAACCTATCCATTTCACTAAATACTAAGGGAAGCCAGAGGCCTGAAGTTTGAAGATTGGTAAGTTATGGTTAACCAAATCAAACGCTTTACTAAAATCAGTATAAGCGACATTCGTGCGCGCCACTAGAAGAAGCTTTGAAAACATGGCAAAAGATTCGTAACAGTTGATCTTACTTTCAAGAAGCCATGCTATACTTTTATTTTGAGTTGCTTTTATCTTAAATATAAATACTCTGTTGTAATTTTCATCCAAACATCAGATCTGACAACTTCTGTATTTGCACAAAAGGCCAGCCTTGAAATAAAGACCGATTTCCTGGGTGGCTCGCGCCTACCAGTAAGCAGCGATGCATTCCGCGACGCGCTTTCAATAGCTAACTCACATTGAAGACTAGTGGATGACAGATCTGTAGCCTGAAGTTCTGCATTTGCCTTAGATGAGAGATATATAACCTGGTTAGAATGCAGAGAACTATGAGGTACTGGGAGTATGGCCTTATTAGAACTAAGCGACAATGTTGAAGTTATACTCATTGAATTCTTTACCCTTGTCGCGCAGCTGCCCCCTGGCGGACTCTGCATATTTTTCACCATCTTTTCCTTCAATAGATCGTGTTTCACAGTATTTTTACCACTCTTATTACAAGAAGGAGACGATTACAAAGCAGGATTCGGTCAGGACAAATGCACCAGATCTACGGACGGCACTCCCAGTTGCCCTACTTCGAGACGTATACCAGTATCCGATGAAGGTCCACACACAACATTTTGCGTCTCACAAACTTTTGCTGCAGGGAATGAGCAATTCATATGCTATAACTGAAACCCATACAAAAGCACAATCTTCAAACGCTTCTTGACAACTACTAAATTTATCTATCACCAGTACCTTTTGCGCTTCGGCCAATCCTATCTTCGTTTGAACACACAGCTTAAAGAAATCAATGTCCTCTCTTTTGCACTTGGGACACGACCAACGCAGCCCTTTCAACCTATCTACGACAGCATCCGCCGTTCTGCCCACGAGACCTGCACGTCATGAATCGATCGGACCCCGCGTCCGTCTTATTTAGGCAAGAATTATATAAGCATTCAATAGACTGCATACTTGATGTTGATATAATTGAGTATAGTATTGAGATTATTGCTGACCAATCGCAAAAAAGCAAGCCTCGGCGATAGAGTATGCTTTTTTTATCGTTATTTTAATGGTTTTGTCATTTGTAATTGATATCGCTATCGGTTTTATCACAGTCTTATAAGAAGACAACTGACGAATGCTTCCTTTTTGTTCTCGCTGCTGTAGCTGTTGTTTTGTCGTTTAGCCAGTAATGCACGCTCGGAATAGGATGAAAAGGGGAACAACCGCAACACTATCTTGTTATGTTGTCACGTTATTCGTTCAGATCAGCTGTTGACGTTATATTTGTTGATTACAGCTAAGATTGCACTAATTAACCAATGAGGGTGAGAATAAAATGTGTTATTTAGGTGTCGGTCGAATTCCATCTGGAGTCAAAGGCCCTGACAATTATTTATTTATAAGTCAACTGCAGACAATGACACTAGCAAGATTGGCGAGAAATATATGCTTGTAGGATCTTTTTTCACCAAAATAAAGCTGGAGGTGGAAGATTAGCCAACATGCAAATTTTTATTGCAGTTTATGAATTATATGCAAAACACTAATTTTTTTTAACACCAATTCCAATGAACAATGACCATCAAATTTTTGTTAATCCGGGGATGAGTACTGTTTTCAACTTTGTTAAAATTCCATCATTCAATCAATAATAAAATATATTAAAATAAGAAGTATATATATAATATACCTGCATTCATATTGGCATACAACAACAAGTATGTGCGCCGCCATACTCGTATTCTTGTTGTTCTTATATTAGCCATTGCTTTTTTTGAAACTGCGTTATCTGCCCACAATTATATATTATTGGTTTTAAAT
Organism: Glossina morsitans morsitans; assembly: GCA_001077435.1. Lineage (NCBI taxonomy): Eukaryota > Metazoa > Arthropoda > Insecta > Diptera > Glossinidae > Glossina > Glossina morsitans. The sequence continues at coordinate 4,220 of CCAG010007750.1, read as the reverse complement.
AAAAATTTAACATCATTAATATGGGGGCGAACACGTTGTTTATGCCGCCAATATGAATATAAATTCGATTTATTAACTTTATTCATGGATTGCTATTTCATAAGGAGACACCAATGAGATTCCCAGGAAAACTATATGAATTTCTGAAGGGTCTTCTCGGCAATAAATAAAATATGCGAAAATGTAAAATGCACTTACCAATGAATTTTGAGGTCACAGTTAAAAGATTATTGTAATGGACTAAACTTATTTTTATTTAATTACCAAATTTCTTTTCAATTTTTTTCCTAATTTTTTTTAAATTTTCTATTATTTCGCCTACTTCGCCAACCACAACTTCTTGCTTCCGATAGTGAAATTTCACAGAAACCCGTTAGCTGGTTTTTCCTTTCACAAAATAACATCTATGCAGAATTTACAGAACACAGAGTTGCCTGCAATAAATAAGAAAAATGCTAAAAAAAACAACAATTTTTCAGCTTACTTTGCCTGTCAGCTGTTATTTTGTTTATAACTGTTAATATCCACGTCTTCCGCTCACTGTTCATATCCACGCCTTCCGCTCACTATATATTTATACATAGCTGGTATAAACTAGCATAGTCAAGCTTTCACACCAATGGCTCTAAATAGAATTTTACAAAAACCCATGTTTTTTGAAATTGAAGACGGACGTTTGGCATCCACAGTGCAGGTGTGCTACTCATTCACGCTATTCGTTAAATGTTAAACGGTCTATTTTGATAAATGATTAGATGAACAATTTATTACATTATTTTACTACACATTCCGAAGTATTGTCTAGGCTTAGCAATGGAACAGATTTAATGCTGCCTGGCGTAATTCCTATGGGGACAGGGATGAACGTGTATGGGCGCTATAAGCAAGGGCAGTCAGGTATCCATTTTTCGCTTTGCAGTTTAAAGCTGAAACTACTTAAAAATGTTTAAACATCTTTAGTGGTTATTAATTTAATTTCTAATAAGGCAGCAATGGCATAGTTTCATCTTTTGGCTTTCGTGCTTTTGTAGAAATTAAAGTCCAATTACTGAATAGTTATGGCATACTCGTAACCACGCCAACCAACCAAGTTGAATAAGAAGAAAGATCTTACACCAAGCTGAACAAGAACAAGCATCTTACACCAAGGCGATAATTACTTTTTTATATTTAAAAGAGACTTAAATTTTATTTTTATAGTTACCAGAAAACTATGAACATGTGTGTTAACTTGTTTAATTCTTTAATATCATACTAATAAATCTCCGTATATGAAGAGGAATTGAAAAGTGTAAGAGAATAGTACCAAGTTTAAACAAGTTGGCACAATCATAGGCTTTGCTGATGTCAAGGGAAAGAATTACAACCATTTTACCAACAAAAAGCAGCGTTGCAACTATCTACCATTTTATTCGTAGAATTGCGTTTTTGATACTCATAAGAACGAGCTGGAATAATGTTGCCAGCATTCAACAAATCCATTAGTCTCCCCTTGACCGTGATGTTGATAATCCTTATGGATACAGATATTATCGTAATGGGTCTCACGTTGTTTAAATCATTAAAGTCTTTACCTGCCTGCGAGTTGCCATTGTCACATAACTCTTTAACCGTGATAATTCTGTGTGCGTTTTCGCCTTTCTAACTGCAGACCTCCATTCCTTTAATGGTTTCCTATATTCAGTAAAGTTGGCTGGATTGGCATATTTATTCATATTTTTTCTTGCAGCTTCATATTTTCGAAAGAGTGTCGACAGGGAAGACTTCCACCAAGGTTTAGGTGAGAAGCACTCAATATCAGAGAAGTTGGTTCTAGCAGACTTGATCTTAGACTGAAAAGCACTTTAAATTGATGATAAGTCGGAAGGATGATCAACTTTGGACCGTCAAGCGAAACTCCTACTGCTAAAGTAATTTATTGATCTTTCTTGTTACGGCAAAAGTAGGAACATTTTAAAAAAGTGTTTGTTATCATAAATAAATAATTTAAAAATATTTATAAACTTTATTATTATTATTATTATTATAAATTTAGCCCATAAATTCTAAGACTAAAGTCTTAAAGCACTAGTATCTAAGGCTTTCGGCTTTTATTTTTTTTAATATTATTATTGTTATTATTATTATTATTATTATTATTATTAAAAACTCTACCGCACCTGAGATTTGAATCCTCGACCATTGAATTGCTAGTCGAGACTCTTGCCTACTCGGCTACTCAGATGGATCTATACACTTTAAGTTTTAAATTCCGTTAACGTTTTTATAAAACGAAGCTATACGTTAAAAGATCAATGCCAAAGCCAAACTCGTACAAGATGCTGCTGTATGAAATTATAAATTTTCATTTTTCAATTTGCAATATAAGGTTTTATAAACGTTGCTTGCCTTCAAAGCTGACAGTTCGCATTTTACTGCTGCTGCAGATCTTCAAGTACATTTAGTAGTATTGGAAGTATTTTAGAAAGATTCTAAATAAAAATAATATGGATTGCAATGATCTGGCACCTGTTGATATGATAATATCATATATGATATTATATAACCGAGGAGCTGCAAGTCCGTTGCCATAGTGCCAAAGATGTATCATCGTATTTTCAAATGAAATAGTTCAGATGGACGGTCCAGCCTCATAAAGCGTATCGTTAGCGCGGCAATTGTTACTTGAGATTTCCTATTTAAATTATTTAAAAGAAAACCATGGAATTGGAAAAAATATTTTATGCACACTTTAACTTAGAGTTTGAAATTACTAAAGCAGGTAAGTAGAACTCCCATTGCACATCACGCGCTTGTTACATATTTGATGTGTAATTGTAGAAGAGTCTTGTCAATTACCGAGCTACAAGCAAGGTGTGTGTGTCCCTTCTAATCAGTGCAAATTCGTTACCGATTTGTTTGAAAAATACCAAGATCAAATTCCAAGCCATTACATTAGTTATATAATTCGTTCAAAGTGCTCAATGGATGCAGAACGGGTAAGTTTGTATTTAACCGCCACTACATAAATGCTTAACAAAAGGCAAAATGTAAATCTATGCATATGTGTATTTGTTGCAAACCTGAACAAACCTTTGTCTCAAAGAATACACGTCATCTCAGGGAACTAACTTACTGTATTTGATAAGCGAATTTATCGTTTTAAATTATTTTTTGCGTTCAATCATTTTCTATTGCTATGCTATTGCGTGTCATTAAAGTATCTATAGAAAATGGTGCGATATATATTTTTTAAACATATATTTATCGAAAAACGAAACAACATGGGAATTGGTAATTTAGTTCGGGACAAGGTCGTAAATTCATTTTTTTAGTAGTAATTTGTGCTGTTGCCAAAGAAAATTCAACTAAATATTAAACGCGAAGATGACAATTCTCACCTGTTCTTATTAATTTTGAAATTCGATTTATGATTTCGTCCATCGTTTATGTGTCGTAGTGTGAAAACACGACTCGCGTAAAAATTTTGACAAAAAATGTTTGTTTGTTGTTTTGCGGGTTCCTGAGGAAATAACTTATATCCACTCCTGATACGTGCATACACCCAGATCCCTTGTTCCCTTTGCTTTTTTTTACGTCTTGAGTTTCATTTCACTTAACATATCCGCTTTCTTTTCTTTCGCAAAGAACAGATAGTCCTTATTTAAATCGTAACCAATACGGTTATCGAAATGGCAACGAGCGCATTTAATCTCTTTTTCAATAAAACTTGCCAACAATTTTTTTCAATTCAATTAGATTTGTTGCCCCGAACATTTTATTGATGGTTGTTAGAAGCTGGTCAATAATGGTAATGGAAGCTGTGTGGAAGCTAGAGAGGTAAATGGAAGCTAGAGCGGTAAATGGAAGCTGTGTGGTAGATGGAAGCTATGTGGTAAATGGAAGCTGTGTGCTTAATATCTGTAAATCTGTTTAGTGTGGTTAATAACTGTAAATTGAATTTATTATTTAGAAAAATCAGCTAACGTCTTTTTGTGAAATTAAAACCAATTCGCAAGCGCTCCAACAAACATCAAAGTCCAATTTTTTAGTGTATTTTTAAAAAAAAAAAATTTTTAGGTAAAATTATTAAATAAAATTATAGTTACAAAATATACATATTTAAAAAAGTGTAAGAAATTGTTAGTGTGCATTTAAAAAAAAAAAATTTATAAAAGAAAATTGTGCATTAACTGGTAAGTGGAGTTCTTATTATTTAGAATTTTGTATATACGCAGAAC
>CCAG010007749.1:0-34506 GCA_001077435.1 Glossina morsitans morsitans | reverse complement strand
ACCATTCCCACGAAAAGCTGACCTTTGCATGGCGTAAAGTTGATGTAACTGTAAATCGCGTAGGTTTATTTTTATTAAATCACATCCCATATAAATCGAAAAGTGAGGATTTTCAATACTTCATGGTTCAAATGGTTCAGATGAAAAATAATAAAATCTCTGACAAACACATTTATTTTACTAAATTTGGACTACGACAATTTACGATTTTCAAGGCCTTGAAAACCAGGAACGATTTTTGGTATTTCATTATAAAAATAAATGAGCAGTTGTATGTGGTAATATTATGTAGAGTACAAAATGGTTGGCGTTGCTCGGCTATAAAGTTTCTCCTTGTTAGAAGAATTTTTGTTGCAGGTAATAAGTAAATATTTTTTATTGAAGGTCCTACGAAGCATTTAAGTATATTGCCAGAGTTGTTGCAAGTTCTAGTTTTTCGTGCATTATGCGGTTTAACATCTATTTTTACAATTGCTTTACAGCCATCTCTCTAACAGCAAGTAAAAATTTATGTAAAACATGTCGCAAAATTATTGCAAGATTTGATTAAATAGGAAGCAGTTTTATATATATGTACAGTATAATATATATACATAAGCTTTAGCTTTATGTACTTTATAAAGACGTACTTACACCTTACACCTTAATTTATAAAGACGGACTTACAAGCATCAACGGACTTACAAGCATCAAGGTTTTCTACATACCCTGTCAACGCAAGCCAGACATATTATTATATATAGACATTAAATCATTCCAAATTGTCTTTCATATCATTTTGGCGGGAGAAAAAACAACAACAAAGTATTGTCTGTTAGGTTTAAAGTGAATTCATTTCTTCTCTAAGTCTTAAATATTCACATCTAGACAATTAAATATGAGAATAGAATGGTTTTTTTATATCCGGCAATAGTTGCACAAACATAAAAACGATTATATCCGTTTTCAGGTAGCCTATTAAGTTGTTTTCTAACACAGGTCGAGAGATGCTAAAATGCCCCTTCCTCAGAAAGTGTGTGAATGAAAAAAGAAAGAAGTACTGGATCTCGAGAACAGACATTTGGTTTTCCCAGGCACACGTGACATTAGTATTAAAGTATGTACACCTTTCTTCGTGGGTAAGATTACAATTGGTTGTAGCCATGTTCGCCTTTTCGCTGCGTTTGGTTTATTGCTGAATCTTTCGTGGTTTCTAAGATCCAATCGGAAACTTGCATTTGCTTTTATTTTAGCTTCTTAGGTCCGGCCACATCAGTAACCCTACCATCACACCTTCAACACGGACCGTGTTCTTTTATACCCAATAACTTATAGTTATAAAGTACGCAGAGGAAAGTTTTGCTCTTTGTAATTATACGCGCTGTGGACTCGTTACATCTTACTACAGATTATTACCATTTGAAATTAACAGGAACTTTATTTAGAATGTCTTAACCCTTTCGTCGATTTAGTTGATTTTTTATACTGTTTTGAAAACAAAAAAAAAAAAAATATATATATATATATATATATATATATATATATATATGTATATATATCTTTAAGATTGAATGTTTTAAAGAAAATTTTGTAAATGAAATCTATATATTTTGAAGGTTTCTTTTGCTGTGTGATTGTGTAGGCACGGATTAACAAACGATTTTAATTCGTATTTTAAATTAAGTTTACGATGCAGACCAGAAACAAATTGAGTTTAACTTTGTTCTTTTCTTTGTGTTCCAAAAATCATGATATAGCTTGACATAACCATACAAGTTTCGATGCTTATGTTGTTAGTCAAGAATATATACGAGATTTCCGTTATGTGGTTGTAACACGTTTATGTCAAACGTGTTACGCAATGGCTTGCTCACGTTTGCTAAAATATTCTCAATAGCGTGCATGAGAAGATATCGATCTTGAAGTCAGAAAATTCGTGCACGTCTTCAACCATAATAGGCTCGGTAGGGGACTGGGGATAAGCGTATGTCACAAGTAGTGGTCTTGTAGGTCATGAAATAAATGTTCGCTTTTTTTTTTTTGTAAAAACTGGGTACAATTACCTTAATATCAAAAGTGAGATCACTTGGAGATCACACATATCGCCCATCACCCATTTATATGTCATAAGAAAGGTGCCTATCTCTTTTGTGTTACCAACGGTGAGGAGCTAGAGTAGGCTGTTGCTCCATATACAAGTAATACAAAGCAGATGGCTATGTGAATTAATGCCGTAGGCCCTTAAAGGCATTCGTTGATGGAATATGCGAAGTACTAGCGTAATAAACGCTGGCTTTCAAGGCCACAGAACTTTTTCGTGTGTGAATACGTGTGAAACGCTTTCATCAGATATCGCAAATGGAGGCAAATGCTTTACCCTAAATTCTTAGATATGTCATAATGTTCCGGTATCCATATAATTCGCGGGTAACATCAGACGATGGACTCATTTAGAGATGTTCGGCGTTCGGAGATCAGATTCGAATTTGTTTGTATTTCATATAACTGCCACTAATATATATATATTTACATATATATATATATATTTACATATATATATATATATATATAATTGATTCATTGAGACTGCTGATAGAAAAAACCGAACATCGAAGAGTGAAACCTTTGGGGTCCATCATTGCCTAAATTGATAATTAATTTGGGGCATTTATGTATATGTTGTAAAATTGCAAAAATTAGAGCGCAAATGATGATGCAAAAAAAAAGAATACAAAATCGTTCCTACACTTATCCAGCAGCATCCCTCTTATATGTGTATATATTTGTAATGAACTCCAAACCATATGTTTCTAAATTATTTTTATATTATATCACCCACCTATTATAGTTTAATTTCTTTTCAGACTTTTATCGTTAATTTTTTAAAAAGTTTTTTTTTTTTTTTTTTTTTTTTTTTTTTTTAGCTAAACTAGTTGCTAATTAATTGTAAGTTGTTTATTTAATTATAATTAAATTTTACATTAAAAATCAAGACAAACGCAAACACCTGTATACACACATTCAACTTATATAAGATGACATTAAGTGTTTGTTAAATAAATTTATTTAAATAAATCGTAACCTTCTCAATATTTTTACTTTACTTTTAATATATGAAGTAAAAAATAATAAGAAAAACAAACACGCAGAAAAAAAAACAAAAACAAAAACAAAAAAAGAATTAGTTAATCTAAAGATAATTGAAAATCCAAAATATGCATTAAATAAATAATACTTAAATCACAAAACACTATTTGAAAACGAAAAATTTAATGTATTATTTTACTCAATAAGAAGCTTTTCTTTCCATGGAAAACAATTAAAAGCTTTTGCTTCAATTTTTGCTTCAATTTTACTCAGAAGAAGAAGATTTAAAAGACCCCCCAGCCGAGAATCCAGTCAACATCCGTGAATAGGTGAATAGGTTGGAAAAATGTGAAATCGATCGATCGAGTGCTTAAGGGAAACTGTATACCAATGACTTTTTACTTCTTCGTGCGTTTGCTTACTCTTTGCATTTGCAAACATAAGATGAAGGCATGATTAGCGATCAATTGACTGAACACTTGCGATACGGAATCATTAACGCCTGGATGGATATAGTTGTGAGATTTTCTGCTACTAAGTGAAACTAATGTTTATAAATTTAAAATAAAAAAAAAAATATAAATATATATATAAAAAAATCACGTATCAAAATGTTAAGCGCGTTTACACATGCTCGAAACAGGAATTTTCAAAAAGGCCCACAAAACAACTTCAAACAATTTTCATTCAAGTTTTTATACCCGAAATCACCGAAGAATAAGGAATATATTTATTTTGTCAAAACATTTGCAACGCCCAGAAGGATGCATCAGCGAGCCCACAAAGTATAGATATTCTTGATCAGCATCAAATTGTAAATCAATTGAGCATATGCGTCAGTCCTTTTGCTTGACTCTCTGTGTAATGTCCATGGTAAACATCCTACTGTCGCAAGAATACATCAATCGGCTTCAAATTTGGCACAACGATTACAAGTTCTTGCACGCGGATTGTTATTGCAATTGCGCCAAATTGATCAAAGGATATGCCCATAATGCAACATAAACTGAGACCATCTTTGATTTCGAAAATAAAACCAACTTCGGTTGTTTGCTCGTTACTTACAAACCACAACAGATACAACTATAAAAATTTTCATTTATATGTCATGGGTGAAACTGCAGCATCTGTACAAGACCGGCAATAATCGGCTACGCCTGCGAAGCATGTTCGTCTATTAGTCCGTCCATTTGTCCGTCTACAAATTGTGCCGCATCTGCGGTACACATTCTTTCTTTCGCAAAAAAGAAGATATCCCTTACATTATTGCGAAAGAGTGCGAAGATAGCGCACACAGATCAAAGTGGTCCGATTCGAACTATTTTCAATAGGGTTTGTCCTTAGAAGCAAAGCGAATTAAAAATTGCGGTTGGACACAAAAATAGAAGAACAGACATCGGACAGACACAGGGACAGATATTGTTCGATCGAAGAATTGACAAAAGGTGGGTATATATATAAAATCCTTCTGAGTATCGTAGATGTTGCCGTTAATATATTCTGTATCCTAGGTGGTGTAGGGTATAGAAAGTGTACTCAGTTGGATTCCTCAGAGCTTTGAACAAATGACTTAGCAACAAAACGAAATGATGGCTCTCTTTTTAACACAAACATATATCTAAACAATTTATTTAATTCTGCAGTTAGGTATACAGATAAATGGTTTTAATGTCCCTAGAATTCTTTGCACGAATATTCACCTAATCACATCAATATTTATTGGGGCACTTTAATCAAGTTTACAGATAAACTCGGATAAATCAATTTACTGACCGTGTAATGGTCATGTTTTAGTTGTCGCTTATTAACACGCGAACAAGTTTCTGTATTTTTTAAAAAAAGTTTCCTGAACGCAAACATTTCAAGGCATAAAGAAAATGGAATCCTTAAGTATTTGCTTGAACAGTGAGTGCTAGCGATTGCATATTTTATTCATGCTTTATTTTAACTTATTAAATATAATCTTAAAAGCAAATCTTTTTTGAAGTTCAGCGTTCAGCATGCTTAATCCCATTGAGATAAGGAGCACGTTCGCATTTATTTGTGCGTATTACACTTAAAATAATAGAATCCAAGTATGGTATAACGTATTGAAAAAAGTACCATTTTCCTTATTATCGTAGTTAGTAACTATTGTCATTTTTTCTTCCGCTCATCGGTTCTGGACTTTCAGTGGGTCGGCTCGATTTTACGCTATCTGGCCATTTAACAACTCGCAGGAGAGATTCTAACTCGTCGTCTCTGCAATCGTATAAGTATTGCCCGCGGCAGATAGGGCATACGAGAGCTTTTCTGCTTTCACTGCTAATTTTTTCACTCGGACCCTTTCCTTGAGCTCGTATGCGCATTTCTTTGAAACAATTTAGGCAAACGAAATGTGTATTCTCACAGAAGCGTGCATCGCGACATATAAGCTCCCAGCATACAGCACAAGTGAAACTTTGAAAGCATAAGCGGTACAAGCGCTTATACCGTTCTTTATACATTAAATACGCAGTACAGGGCCAGATATTATCGAGTTCATCGAAAACTAACCGTAATCTTTCTGATATTAAGTTGTCCGACCATTTTGTCATTAAATCATATTTTAAATCCACTTCGTAGTTCTCCTGGAAACGATATGCATAGTTTTCGGTTTGGCTCTTAAACGGACCCCAGTACTTCCAGTATTTATTATGCCGCATGCTTAATTGCAATGTAAACGATACCGGTATCGAGTTCCCTAAGTGAAAGACGCCGAAGCGATAGCTGTTTTTTGGAGAATATCGTTTACTGCGGCACATCCAATAGAGACCTCGAGGAGTGCACAGTACAAAAACTTTCTGCCTTAGATCGGTACAATTTAAAACAAAATATGTTTTACCATTCGGTTCACGTAGAAATTTTCGATGGTAATTTTCCAAATGCTCAAAAACAGCTTGCTCTCCACCCGACCATTGGCATTTTGAAAAACGGCAATGAATTACGGACATTGCTTAGGAAGAGATATGCAAAACCCTTTAAAGCACTAAATACTGATCACATGTTACTTAAAAGAACAGCTATTTATATAAGAATGCCAATGAACAATGCCTGGTATGCGTTGTCATGCGTTATAGTTAATGTAAATCGCTGTCAAAGTTGACGCAATAACTCATAGGCCTAATTGATGAAGAGCACGTCCCTAAATCGCTGTTTGTTTCTTGAAGTTTCCAAAGGCGACAATTAAATAGACGATCATTAATCGATAGTTAATTAAAACGTCAACTTTGCTAACGATTGGTAGCGCAAGCGTTCATAAGAGGGTGTACTTGTTGATTGCTTTATTCACCTTTTCTGCTTCTCCACTCATTTACGTTGCTAATCAGTATGTAAATAACTTTACCGGTTGCAAGGCGAAGTTATACTAATTTTGTCATTTCATTGCGAAGACCGTATAAAATAAATGCGATCTGGATCAGCGTAACATGTTTTCAATCTATTAAATATATCTGTCAATTCGGTAGCCTAGATATTCCTAGTTCCTCGATATCATCGATATCTCTGTCGATATAGCTGGAACTGAGACTTTCTATTCATTTGTGAAGTTCTTTCGAATCGATTTGTAGGTTCGCGTAAAGAATGTCAGTCTCTCGGTTCGTTTAAAATCAATTTCGAATTTCATGTGTGTGTGTGTGTGTGTGTTCATTTGACGCGTGCGTATCGCTTTTTCAAGTGAACGTGGAGGGAGACTCTGTATAGATATTCGTAAGTGATAGTAAAAAAATTAGTAGGCAAGAAAGATTCATTCCAAGGTAAATATATGTATACCTGCATTGTATATTCGTTACCTCTACCAATGAAGGCAGTCTTTGGAATTATATGTTCAAGATTTGCTTAAATGAGATTCCTTCGTCCATCCTATGGATATGTAAAGCTAAGATTACGTACATCTCTTGCTAGTTGATGGCCACACCACGAGTTAAACGAAAGGGCCGTTACGTACAAGTACATGCTTTAATTAAGTCATTACGTTCGTCCATGGCCAAATCTTCTATACCCACTATCTTTATCATCAAAAAAGAAAACAAGAAGAAAATGAAATTTTGATATGCCATAATATTGAGTGGGTGTGCTTGATTTTTTCTATTTTGGTGTAAGTAACTCAGTAAAATATCAAAGATTTAATACAAGTTCCTACCGGTGTAGTGTACGAGTGATAAGTAAAAAAATCTGTTTGCTTGGCTGTTGAGAACTGAGGTGTTCTCAGCTTATACCGTACCGTCGTCGTGTTCTTTGACCGTTTTTTGATACATGCACCAAATTTGAAACTGATATCTTGACCCTTCGCAGTCAACGTTGTTTTCCATTTATATTACCAACAATTCGAAGTAATATATATGTATACACATTTCAATAGGAAAATCATATTCACCTATAAGTGTTTGATATGCGAGTCAAAATAAAAGTCATTGTTGTATGTTATCGTTTTTTTAAATGCTTATAGCCGCAAATATGTTATAAGATATTAATATATACTTCTCGGACAAATCTGTTCGTTCACAAAGTTATCACAAAAATAACGTTTCCTACGCTTACTCCCAATATCACGTTCATTTCCCGGTAAGTATCATCATGTAATAGGAAATATATATCACGATCTGTAGGATCGGATTTATAATCACCATTTAAACATAGTCTGCCTTATCATAAATACAAGCCTTTATGGTTTATTTTTGTTTAGTAAATACATATAATACATTGTCACTACGATCCAAGTAAGTATGTAATCTTTTCAGATTTTTGTTTTATTTCCCAAATATCGGGGTTATAGAAGAGAGATTTCATTTGTAGTTTGTTAGCAGAATAAATGAATTTATTACGATATGTTTTTGCCTTTTGCATTATCTGGATAGCGAAGTGCTCGAGTTAAGGGAAAATCTTTGGATAATTTCGGTCCGGAGCCATCGGGGCCAAAGGGTTGATTTTCGTGACCAGGGCAATGCTTACCATCGGCCAGGGTAGACGGGCAGACGAACCTACGTGCAGATGCATCCGCAGATCCATCGGTTCACAATTTGATTTACTGATCGAAAATACGACGTATTCGAAACGTCCTTCTGAATGCTGCGAGCGTCTTCACCCAATATAAGCACATTTCTATACGTCAGTGATGGCTTTGCGATGCTTGTGATATGATGGGTACTTTCGCATCATTTTTCGCATTACAACGCGAGAGTAATTTCTTTATTGTGTAGTTTGAATTTATCGCTGCTCTGTCAGTTAGTTGTACACCAGTTAATTGAGTCGTTTTTATGATTAGTCTTTGCACGGTCGATTAACAGCGAAACCATTTAACTGCAAATACATGCATGCAAGTATGTAATGACATTTGCATAAATTTGCCGAGTATGGTAATTGTTGGCAATTGAACTGAATGAAAATGCTGAGCACTTCCAAGATTTCTGCAAAATTTCAAACGGTTAGCGTTACGTTCTATGAGAAATCTATTAAAAGATAGTTCACATAATTGAAAATAAAAAAGGTTTTCGTTTACAAAAAAGACGAGAAAACTTTATTTACTTTAACTCGAATCTTGAATATTCATTCATTCATATTTATTGCGCAGGCATTGTAGTATGCTTTTCAAGTAGAATTTGAGAAGAAATTTGTATATAGTTCCAAAAGCGAAAAGTTCGTGGTACTTTTTTAAAAATTTTTATATGTGTTTATATGGAGGTGTGCTCTTCACCTCAAAATGTTTGCAACAACTGTGTGTTTCTCTGTGCATTTTTGCAATGTCTGTGGCAAAGTGCACTGTGCTCCTCATCGCAAAACTCAAGATATCTCTTTCGCGTTAGGAAAAACTATTAAAAGTCCTTGAATGTAGGTTGGTATAGAAGACGGCCAGCGGACACACGCACAGTGCAACGTAGACTAATAACGCCTCTGCTTTTTAAAGTCAAAGGAGTAGAGGACGTATCTCATAAGCTGCAACAGATGCAACGATAAAAATTTCCACGTGTATTGTATGAGTGACGCTACAGCACGTGTAAAAGGATGAAGAAAACCGGCCACACCCAGTCGATATCATATAATGTCAATTATTCACTTTTTCTTTTGTATTTATGGCTTTGTTGGGTGGCGGATTCAAAAGAATTCGGCCATTGCTGAATGTAATTTTTTTACTTGCCCTTCTCCTCTAAAAGGAAAACCAACAATGTATTCTTGCAAGGTCTACACAATTTCTTCATTTATGTATGGAGTATGTTTGGAGCACAAATATTGCTTCGACGTTTTTTAGCTATGCCATCGTCAAGATTACAGCAGGGCAGGAGTAACAATATTACCCGCAAAAATTGATTTTTATAAAGTAAATGAGAGAATTCTTTGCTGTTTATTTTAAGACAACCAAAGAGTTTGTATTATTATGTTGAAACGCGAAGTATTTTAGATTACAGTTAGCATCTAACTAAAGAAACAATTGTTTCCTCTTTTCTTTACTAATTCGAGCAATTCGAGCCTATGCCTTTTGAAAGATATATTTCAGTGATATGATGTTATACTTACTGGAGTATCATGGCGCTAAATAGAGTCCGAATGCCTCGATGAGTTCTTAGCTGCTGCCTGTGCGAAACCTTCGCAGACAGTGCATGCAGCTGAAGCCTTTAGTGCCAAAGAGCGACTTTATCTAGACGGTTTCACGTAAGCTTTCTTTCAAAATTACGAAAAATTGTTGAGATAGTGAAAAATTAAAAATCAAATGAAACAGAAGAAGACCTTTAGTTAAGACTATGATCGCAAGAAATTCTTGATTACCTAGCAGCTTGCAAAAACTGTATTTAAAAAGAAAATAATGCGGGACTTGAATGCAAACGATTTCGAAATATTTGCCAGATAGATTTTCTCATCACGCTGCTTTACCAAGAGTTCCAAGAGTTCTTAGCATACAAAACACAATATCTTCTGCTCCAGATATGGCTGCATGGAATTTTATCTAATATCGCAGATAAGATAGAAATTAAAATGTAGTTTAAAGTTGTCTTTCAATAACTAAACCATGAATTTAACGAATTCACGGGATCGCTTCTTCAACAAAAGCGATTCTACTTTTTACCTTAAAGACGTATCAGAAACTACAGCATCACAAGCTCCTATCGAGTGTCACCATATAACGGCCTCAGTTCTTTAATTAAAGACAAGTAAGAACATCATAGTCGAGCAGGGCCGACTATTAGATATTCTACACTTCGCCTGTTTTTCATAACACATCAAAACTTATATATTATCCGTATGTAAATGCATGATCTTCATTAAAGGCCTCATACCCAAACCTTAAACGAAGGTGGCAAAAATTCAGCAGACTTAGACTTAGTTTACTTTACTTTCAGTGGCTCCATCACAACAAACCCTAACCTCGACTATGTTCGCCAAAAAAATGCTTGCTTACATGAGAGCCCTTATACATGGCACGATTCAAAATATAGACCTATGTCATCCAAACTCCCTAAGGTTAATTTGCTAAGAATCAATTTTCATCACAAAATCTTAAAAAATTCGATTTTTTTGACATATAAAGACATACGTGTTGGGATCCAAACGATAGACCTTGAAAACGAAAGTGCATGGGTAGACATTAGACGAGCAGACGGACAAATAGATAGACAGAAACACGGGCGAACAATGTTAGATTTGTTTCAGGAAGTGATTCTGTATCGAACGGTTTAACAAAAGGTGAGTCTATTTCAAGCCCTTCTGGGTACTACATATGCCCGCGCAAACTTAATATGCTTTATGCAACAAGTGTATGATGTAGGGTAGAAGAAAAACACAATAGTACGCTATAGTTAACCGTTAAATATACTACATTGCAGTTATTGATATCACGACTTTTTTAAATAAGGCGCTACATGGGAAGTGGCCAAAGAAGTAGTCGGATCCGAACCATTCTTACCTTGGCCCAAAACACGTCAGCATGTCAAATTTCATCAAAATATCTCAGAAATTGCGGCGTGTAAGTTGCACACAAGAAGGCAAGACGGACAGACAGGCCTATAAAAGGTGGATCTATCTCAAATCCTTCGGGATGTTAACAAATAAATCTTTCCAGTTACTTTTTTAACCTAATTGAAAATGGGAAAGTTAGTGTTAAACGTTAGAAAATCCACGCCACGGTAAATATGAATTATTTCGCGAATGTGAGATTGATTGCATCACTTTCGTCAGTCTTAAGGTAATTTGTTTCTAATTTGTGTTTTGTTTTATTTAACTTCTTCTTCTTTGTTGAACTGAAGTTCATATTTCATATGTAAAATTAAATTTGTACAACAAAGCTTTTCTCTTCGCGAGTTACATCTACAAAAGCAGGTTTCTGCTTGATCAAGTATATAATAAATTCAAAAAGTCTTTTCGTTAAATTAAAAAGTTGAAAAAGCACTTAAGCTGTTGCTGCGCAATACCGTTCAAAAGGAAAATCATGGAAAAATGTATTTCGTTTGATTTCCGTTCTATAGAAGAGTTTGTCTTTTCCACATTTGAAAAATGCGTATGAGAAGAGTTAGAGGAGCAGTTGAAATGACTTCATATTCTCTTCCACTCTGGGCTTCGATGTGTTTCAACAAGTTCTCCTAAACATTCATATTTGTTTTTTTTTTTTTGGTTTTTTTTGGTGCCATTTTTTCACTTACTAGCGATGATTTTCAGTAGTCATCAGCATTTGCTCAAGTGATTTGTGTCACTAACAATTTTGCATGTTTACAAAGTGAAAGTATGGATGAATGCGAGCGTGCATGCGTGTGCTTGTGTGCGCGCGTTAAGAACATTTTTCAAGTTTCCCTCATGCACGCAAATCTGTCAGTGTGTTAGTGCATTGCTGTTAAGCTACAGAGCTTCTATAATTTATATTTTCGTAATGGCACAGCACAGAAAGGAGCATTTGATTCCGTTGTGTAACATCAATTTCTGTCATTTCAAGTTTATTGATATGCATGACAAGTGATTTAAATCCCTTGTGCTTTATCTTCACTTGGATGCTGAAATTGTCACTTGCGATGGATATGATGGGCGAGTTTTTCTTTCTTTCTCTCTTTTTTTTATGCAAATTGTACTGCGTGCTTAAAACACATTTTTTTTTATTTTTTTTTTTATTTTTTCTCATTTCATTGTTGGTCTCGTTTTTATTATTTTCTTTGCAACTGTTTTACTTAATTTGCGTCAAATATATATATATATACATATATATATATATATAAATATATATATATATATATATATTTTCTCACTTATCTTAATCCTTACGTGTTAATTGTTCCATTTTTTTTTTCATAATTTTGGTTTTATTATTCTACTTTATATTAAAATTATGTTGTAACTAATTATGATGATAATAAGAAAGGCTTCAATTATTGTAGCATTGCTTGAAATTTCATTTTCGTCTCTACTAACTAATTTATATTCTAATATATAGGGGAAATAATCATTCGAAATATATCGGCTACGATTAACATATAACTTTTTAGTATCCACCATAATAGCATTATAGTAAATATTTTACACAAAATGTTTCAAAATACGCTGCAGTTATCTCATGTGGGGGAACTTTCACTCAGCTTTAAAACATAAATTCGCTTTCAATTTCAATTTCAATTTCGATTTATTTCAATATTAATTAAGGAGTTTATTGGTTAAAGAATATTAAAAGTGCGCACATTTTTCTTTTTATTATTTTTATTATTAAATGTAATAAAATGCGTGGGAAAAGATTAAATTCCCCGTAGATTGAGTTGTCGTTAGTCATCATATTATATCAATATATAAAAATTACAAAATCCTAATATGTTTTTTAATAGGTCGCATAGCAACTCGTTAAGAATTATTTTCATAATCAACATTTCGATGGTTTTGTCATATATTTCTACCAATTTGTTGTTTCACTCTTTTGTTATACGTTATAATATTTATTTGCTTAATATGGACTTATCTGCAGGCAGATTATGCTTTATATACTTTATGGCATCTGCTATACAAGGATATATTAAGTTTGTGCGGACCTATAGAACACCTTTTTTTTTTGTGCGACCAATCGCTCAGAGGATGCTTTTTATTCGCGTAATACGATGAAGGACCGAAAGAAGTGAGATAAGGGAAAGAATTAGAGAAGCAGTGGCAGCGACAGCTTAGCGAGTATGGACCCAATCAGTAAATTTTATGCCTGCGGCTAAGCACTCACTGTAACTGTGACCAAAGTAAACCCTACACGCACTGAAATTTGAACATGAAAATACCGAATTGGTAACCACGATTCTTACCTATTCGGCTACTCATGCGGATCCAGAAGCAGTTAAGACAGGCCCGTCGTTTATTATACTAATCGATTCAGAATCACTTTTTATATCGATCTAAGCTTGTCTGTGCGTCTATCCATCCTGTATGCTTGTGCTCAACCTACAAGTAGCAATTTTTGAGCCATTCTGATGAAATTTAGTACACCGGCGTATTTTAGTCCAAAGACTAATGCTATTAAAAATAGTTCAGATAGTAGATCACTTCCCACATAACGCTTTATTTTGAGCTAAGTTTTAGGTTTTTGTCTTCAATATGGGGACGGATACCAATCGACGCTTAATCAAATTTATATTAAATACATAATTAAGCACCGTAAGGACAAGAGCTAATGAATGCAAAAAAGCGGTGTTTATTTGCTTTTAATGATTGCCATAAATGGAATAAACGACTGAATCTAGTGTATGTGTACATTCTCTTGATTCAGGGGCACACAATTTTATTATTAAATTTTATTAATTAAAATGTGAACTCATACTACTATTCTACCCAGAAAGCAAGGAAAATTTGAAGCTTTCTTTTTATACCTACCACTCACTGAAAGTCGGGGATATGCTCATTTTGTTTTTTTTGTTTTTTTTTTTTTTTTTTCATAATATATGTAACGCTCAAAAGGAAGCGTCAGAGATCCTTTAAAGTATAATATATATACTCATGACCAGCGTGAAATTCTGAATTGGTTAAGCCACGTCTGTCCCTCTGTGTCGTACTTGTTTTTGGCACTCTCCTGGTCGGAAAAATGAAGATATCCGCTTCAAAGTTGGTAAAAACATTAGAAGAATTGGTCAGAACAGAAGCCCGTAATGGAACGTAAACTGCATGCAACGCCAATTTATGCGGTTTTGCTCGTTACTTGGAAAATATTAAAGTTAGAAGGCTGAAAAACACTCTACTCTTTACGTGCAAAAATGACCCACACAAAGTTACACGTGATTACATTTGTTTGTGTTTTCACTTTTCTGAGGGTTTATGCTTATCTATGTTTATCATAAGGCAAACAAGACATAATGTTTAAAATTATGAAGAAATGACGATATATTATTTGCCTAAAAATGGGTTGATTCTATATTAGATCCCTATTTACCAGCGCGTTATAGCAATATACAGACCGGCTTTACATTGGCTTTTATATATGTACTTACACGAAGATACTTAAATCTGTTTTAAAACATGTTACGAAAATCCAAAATATTATTAGAAGCGTATGTTTATTCAAGCGTTATTTGATATTCAAAGAGTCCAAAGCGAAAGATATTGTTTATATAGATGGAGAGAGATAGGAAGCAGTCCCATTTAACTATAACCTGGTGGAGTGGGCATTTATGTTAAGGACGTTGTCATAGCTGTCCATTAAAATTAACAACTCGATAGTGGCGGGTTCAAATTTCGAGTGCGGTAGAGTTTTCAATAAAGCCGATACTTTTAGACACTAGTGCTTTAAGACTTTTGTCTTGCAATTTATTTCTCCGGTTAAAATAATTATAACAATAAAAATTCGTAGCACTTTACCATCTGAATATTAAGGATTCGTGACATGATCAAGAACTTTACTTAATACTTGCTGTTCGCTTACGAAGTAATAAGCTGCAGAGAAATAAATTTCGGGATCTCTTTGATAATCTTATGTAATTAATTACGATATCAATACAATTAAAAAAAAAAATGAGTGAATAAAATTTATTGCATTTATTAGCAAAACATTTTAGTCTTTTTTTTTTACACTATTTTATACACAATAAGACTGAATTGTTGTTGCTTTTGCGCGAATTTCCCGCTTTCGCCTAAAGCAAAAATGTATAATAATATTGTATAAGTTTATCGTTATATAACAACTTGCTGTATGGCTCAAGTTTAAATATTATATACCGATTAATAAAATTCTTTTCCATCTTATAGTTGAGCTTGCAGGCCGATAAAAGTGAGCTACGGTATTGCATCAAATATACGCTTCATCTGTTGTAAATTTCTACTTTAATTCATACAATTTTGAAAATGCCAACAAATAGATGGGGAATAGTTTAAAAAGTTTGTATTTTATGGGATAACCGAAGCGTATTTTTTAAATGTTATGAATATGATAGCAGCCTTATTGATACTTGCATTGTTCGTTTGAGAAGAAACTTTACAGAATGTTTTCCCAAATCTTATAATTTATCTAATTTATGACACATTTTATGGAAGTTACATTTTATACAGCTTGATTGATATATTTAATGCATATATTCCAAAATGTAATAATATTTCTGGTGGGTAATAAAAAGTTAAACTAAAGCTCAACAAAATTTCTCGGGTTTACAATTGTTTATTATGCGAAAGTTTCCCGAAATATAATAGAATTTATTTGTTCATATAAAGCACTTTTTTTTTTTCTTCATATATTAGATAGTCCGGAAATTTCTTGCGATTGCTCCCGACACGAGACTAAAGTAACTACTTGCACTTAGCTAGACATAGAGTTAAAGGTATATATATATATATATATATATATATGGGTTATGTAGAGTAGGCTTATGTTTATTTTGTGAAGAACTTTCAAAGAGATCGATACAAAACTTAGTTCGCCCAAAATAACTTTCAGTGGTCGCATAAAACGATTGGTTGCTGTAAAAAAGGTGGATATTTGGATTCGACATGCTTGAAGAGAGAATTGTGATTGATGATGAAAAATAGATCCTATACGAAAATGCGCAATACAATCGATGATGGTCTTATACAATACCAAAACCGCATAGAAGGGACGAAAAGAAGATAGTGCTCTCAGTGTAGGGGGATTATAAAGGAATTGTGCATTATGAGCTTTTGATGCGTAACAAAATAATTAATTCTAAAGTATGCTGCGAACAACTAACCAAATAAAACGAAGCTTTCCAGCAAAAACATCCAGGATTGGTCATATTTCTTCTCTCACCTGCCGAAAATGTTTAGAGCTTGAATGGCGTGTATTACCATATCCACCGTACAGTCCTAACATTGCACCACCAGATTCCATCTCTTTCGATCTCTGCAACATGTTTTATCTGGCGAAACTTTTAATTCAGTCTTAATTCACAAAAATAAAGAATATTAATTTGCTGCAAAAGATCAGGAATTGATGAGGATGAGGAGGGCATAATGAAATCGTGTCAAAAGTGGCAACTTATTATTGAACAAAATGCCATTTATTCTTCATATATAAAAAGAAATATTTTATTTCATATTGAAAAACCGCAAGAAATTTCTGAACCACCTTTATATATATATATATATATATATATATTATTTTTCTAAAATTAAATGCAAATTTGTTTTTTTTTTTTTCTTTTTTTGCGTGTAAAAAATGTGTAAAATCTTTTTCTTTGTTCCAATTTTTAGAATATGTTTCTTGAGAAATGAAGTAAGTTTCAAAAATAAAAAATTCTTTCATTCGTAATTATTAAAAGTAAATATTTTAATTACTTTTCTCTAAGTGAATACTAATTTTCTGTTTCGTTGATCAGAGCTTAAATTAAAGATTACAAAAGAAAATCTTGTGCTTATCATTTATTGAGGATTTGTTGAGATCTCATAAGAGTCAACAGATAATAGGATTTTTGTGTTCTTAGCGAGTTGTTTAGTTTTGATAATTAAAAAAAGTATTTATGTTTAGGTGTTTTTGCTCTCTTAAGATTCTCAGCATGTTCCTAAGTCCTCAATTCCTTCGTTATGTTAGATTATTCTCCTTTAAACTGGAATACCAGTACGATCTTTAATTTTACCTAATACGTTAACATGCACTTTTGCATAACCGCTAGACTTTTTAGGCAAGCTACCCAAGCTTCCACTTCCCGTTCCAACGAGTGCACTGGTAGTGGTGATGGGTGCAGCGGTGCTTGCACCAGGAACATCCATGGAGGGGGAAGATAATGGCGATGAATGTTTAGAATCAGTATGCGAGGTTCTTTGAGTGGTATCACCATGACTAAGCAATAAGTCTTCGCTGCTGGGCCGTATGTTCGTAGAGCAGGGTGTATAAAATGGTTGCAATTTTTCCACTTCATTATCGATGGCTTTGAATTGCCAACTCCAGTTGGCCCGATAAAGAAATGGCCGGTGATCGAAACGATTGTCATCTGGACTATAGCTTTCCGCATGCACGGCAGGGGTTAAAACAGTCATTTTATGGCGATTAATGGCGTAACATCGAAAGAAATGTTTAACTTTATCAGCTACTTCCGCAGGACTAAGATCCGATTTCCATGTGGCTACAAGTTCACAGAACATACTATAGGGGCCACAACAGGATTGTTTACGCAAACGCCCGTATTTGTTTAGCTCGGCATAAGTCATACCCATATCTTCTTCATCAGTTTGTATTAGTTGACCATCTTGTAATGGTTCCAATTCGGCAGTGGGAGGAGCATCTATTATTGATTCCAAAATTGGTAAATTAAATCTAAAGTAAATTAAATCTAATTAAATTTAAGTTCATTAGAGCAATACGAAAATGTAATGCAACTCACTGATCTTTAGCGTAATTTAAAAATTTCCATAAATCAGTTTTCGATATACACCCAATGGGATTTATGTCGGCAGACGAGCAGTCATATTTAGTGAAATAACCTCTCAGGGATTCATCCACGTTAGCCGAACCCAATACCAACAAACCACCAGGACGATTTCTAACCCAGAGCATTAATTGAGCAAAAATGTAGGCTAACACCATCCGTATACGGGATTGTATATTTTGTAAAGCCAAATTCTGACGAGCACATCCGCCTTGACTGCGAAAACGTGGCGTAAGACCGGTTAGCGATATGAATATACCCAACAAAGCGTTAATAGCAGTATCAATATTGATATCAATGTGATAGCTGCCCAATTGGTTAGCAAGTGAGGAAGCACGTTGCTTTGTTTCTATGCTAGAGTTTACGCTACCCATGAAACAAGTAACCAACAAACGATTGCATAAATCAGCCGGCTTCGTAGGCGTATACTCTTGATCGGCCAAAATTTTGCGTACATCGTGTAATACCTGAGCGTCTCCCGCTTGCACTGCCTGAAAAATTAACCGGCACATCGAGTGAACAATTGCAGCCGAACTGCTGGAATCTACACCACCCGATAAAGGTAGAAAGAAACCACCTTGCCCGGAACGGCGCAAATAATCCCACAGCCAACATGCGGGCCCCAAAGCAATTTCTTCTTCTGCGGAATGAAGTGGCCATTGAATAGGTGTGCTAGCTATTTTGAATATATCGTTATGCGTGGACATTTCAAAATCGCATATGATGCGAGGATAAGAAGGGGCTGAAGCGGACATAAGGCAACGTGAACGCTGCGATACGCGGTAAGATCTTATTTGTTCTAAATCTATCGTAGCTAAAGTTACTTCTACATCTTGTAATGAAAACTGTTTACCACGCGCCACTATTTCACCGTTGACCGCAATATTGGAGCAGCCTTGGAAATACATGCGCTGGCCATCACAACCGCGCAAGTTACTGTATAGGTATGCGCCGCCAGCCTTAAGACTTGCCGTCCTTACTAAATCACTTAATATATGCGATTTGCGTAATTCCCAATAACTTGCGGAACCGTTAACCATGATTTCCACGCCTGACAATGACATATCGATATGTTTGCTATGTTATCCAGAAGAAAATATTTAATAAAGAAAATGGCAATTTTCAGTTAAAAGTTGAAGCACCTCTTTATTGTCCATAGCTCTTCGCACATTTCATAACCTATGCATGTGTCTTTAGTGGCAATAACGGCATCGCCGAAAGGCACTACATCTTGGCCTGTGTGCTGAGAAATCATGCGCGGCAAAAAATGGTCTTCGGTTTGGAAAGCCTTTTCAAAAGCAATAATCGAATGATGATGATAATGATGATGATGATGACAAGTTTGGATTCTATTGCATATTCACTCACCTTCGTCCAGGCTGTAAACCAGCGTGATTCTCTATAATCATCAGTATCACACATAGCCATTTTGGGTCGTATTAATAGGATTTTACGATTTAAAAATATCACACGACAATTATAAGCTACGTTGCGATGCATTACGGGCATACCTACGTCAATTAACATATTCTCACTGCATTGAAACAATGAAAATAAAATTGGATGATTTAATAGATGCAATGATTTGAAGCAGATTTTTTTTGTTTTTTTTTCTTTTTACCATAACGGTGACATTATAATTTCTAACAGAACTTCCCAAGAATGCAGATAGGTGTCGGGTTCGCGGAAATGATCTTCACAGCTGTAACCACTGTAATGAGAAACAAAAAAAAAAAAAAAAAAAATTGGTTTCGATATCTTTCTGCGTTTGTCTCTACGGCCATCTACTCTCTCACCTCACTTCCAATTCTGGTCCACTGCGATAGCTAGCACCCATATCTTTAGCCTCTAAAATTGATTGCAATATACGAGCCAAGTTACCCTCGAAATCGAGGGCCCACTGATTCAAAGTTGAAATGGCCACGGTTACCTTACGACCCATACTCTTTGTAATCGTGCGTAAATTACTATATTGAAATGATTTTTTATTGTCGCAGTTCACGAGCAAATTCTTATTTTTATTCTTAGATGAGATCGCGTGCAGAAATTGTAAACAGTATAATTGATGATGATTGTTATTGGCAGCGTTTAGAAGAAGGAAAAGTTTAAAGTTCTGCAATGAAAAAATGAATTGTTTGCATAAATTATCAGAATATGAAAATAGTACAGCTTTTCAAATCGTTAGTAGGTAAAAATTATATTCATTTACCATTCGATTTTTGCGAAAGCGATTTCCTAGTAGCGGATTCATTTTCTTCGAAACAATGATTTTGAGAATGTTTACCTTACAGCACTTGTGATTAAAGGGTATATTAAATTTGTGTGAATGCAATTAGGACTCGGGATAGCCTATGGCTATTATTGTATATTTTCATTTTTTATTTTTATGTTTTTTTTTTTTTTTTTTGCAGTAGAAGCCTACTTAGAATTATCGTTTTCTGTTTTGTTTTTTTTTTTTTCTTTCTACAATTAAAAAAAAGAAGGGGGAATATAGAGAGCGCCCACTACCAAACTTTGTTTGAGCAAATGCCTGCATAACAGGTTAGACCGTCTTGCTGAAATGACATATTGGTGATATACCATTTTGTTCATTATCTCCATTGACCCCCTAAAGGGAAGCATTCATACGCACGCGTGCACATAAAACCAGAAGCAAGAATTTCTAATTATCAACGCAATAGAGCAGTGTCCAGTCAAATAAATCAATCATCATATCCATAAGTAAATCCCAAAAGGACACGTGTAATGTTATATAGGCTTTTATAATTTTTTATTGTCATAGCCATGCATGTAAGTTCACTGATTCCTGGCAAGAGGTGTCGGCGTTAAATCATAACTGATTTTAGTCAGATATTAAAAACGGTTTTCTAACATGATTTTTATACCCTACACTATTTGTGATAGGGGATATATATTGAGTTTGTGCGGACGTGTGGAACACACAGAAGCGCTTAAGATAGACCCACCTTTTATTATATCGATCGATTTAGAATCATTTTCTAAATTGATCTAAGTCTGTCTATCCGTCTGATATTGGTCCATGTAAATTTGTGTTCAAACTACAGGTAGTCATTTTTGAGATATTTTAATGAAATTTGGTACACTAACGTGTTTTGACGCAATGACGAACGCTATTGAAAATGTTATGACTCGGTCCACTTTTTCGATGACTTCCAATATAACGTCCCATTTTGAAAAGTCGTTACATAGAAAAACTTGAAATTTAAAAATTTCTCGACAAAAGTGGTTTCGGCATTCTAAATTACTGTGAACAGGTTGGATCGGCTGTGGCAATTTTGTGAGCCCACTCTCATATAACGAAAACTGAAGTTCATATGACAAAAGGAGTATAGATGGTTTTTAAATGGTTAAAGTCTCGGAACTGTTTCATGTGATGGTTTTCTACCTCAAAAAAAACAAAAAAAAAAAAAAAAAAAAAAAAATACGGCCATACTACATACAAACACACATACACACATAAATTTTAATATTCTTCAAAAATATTAATTTTTTTTTTTTAAATATTTAGATATATTTATAATAATGACCTTCTCGAATATTATTATTCCGTTAGCCTTCCTGCCATCCCAAAAAAATTGTCAAAATTGCGTCTTTTTTTTTAGTGCTGCTAGGGAGGGGTTTATTAACCCCTTTAACTTATTTTTTCTTTGATAATTCCAAATATTTTGACGGCAAAGAAAATTTTCTTGCACGAATGTATGAAAATGGAAATGTGAAAATGTTTTCAAGAAACTTTTTTATGTAGTTTTCCTTTTTATACCCATCACCGCACGGTAAGGGGTATATTCAGTCTGTCTAAACGTTTGCAATACCAAGAACGAAGCTTCAGATACGCCACAAAGGGTCAAATTCTGAATCGATTCAAACTTGTATTGCTGTTCGTCTGTTGTAATGTCTGTTGTAAACGTTCTCCTGGTCCCAAAGAAAAGATATCCGCCTTAAGTTTGCCAGAAACATTGCAAGTTCTTGCACGCAGCTTGGGATTGAAAATGGGCGAAATCGGTCGACGGACACACCTACAGTACTACGTAAAGTGAAGATGCCACCGTTTTTCGAAAGGAATAAAGTATTGTTTTGTGGCCGTTTACGTGATTTAATGATTGGGCAGGGGATTGTCCCAATTTGTATTCAGTTTTTGCAAAAAATGGACAACCCTCTTTTACAATTCGAAGCTGCTTGCGCATTAAACAATATAGCATCCGGCAACAGCGATCAGACACGTTGTGTTATAGGAAACAATTCTGTTCCCCACTTTGTGACATTGTTGCAATCTGTTAATATAAATTTGGCCGAACAATGCGTTTGGGCCTTGGGTAACATTGCTGGTGGTGGCTCCGCTCCCCGCGACATTGTCTTACAAAACAATGTTGTTGATGGCGTTTTGGAATTGATTGACAAGGACACGTCTTTGTCGCTGCTACATAACATTGTATGGCTGATGTCTAATTTGTGCCGCAATAAGAATCCGACGCCCCCTTTTGAGGAAATTAAACGACTATTACCCGTATTGTCACAACTGCTGTGGGGCACTGATGTACAAGTTTTAGCAGATGCTTGCTGGGCTCTGTCTTATGTGACCGATGATAATAATACCAAAATACAAGCTGTAGTAGATGTAGAAGCTGTGCCCCGTTTGGTGAACTTGTTGGGTGCCGAAGATCCTAGTATTGTTGTTCCTGCTTTACGCAGTGTTGGTAATATTGTTACCGGCACTCATCCACAAACTGACGTTGTAATATCAGCTGGAGGATTAGCAAAATTAATGAATTTGCTTAAGCATCCAAAGCATAACATCGTTAAAGAAGCTGCATGGACTGTGTGTGAGCAACATAGCAGCTGGAAATCAAGCACAAATACAAGCTGTTATTGAGTCAGGTATATTTGTGGAACTACGCAATGGTCTAGAATATGGCGATTTCAAATCGCAGAAGGAAGCGGCTTACGCTGTAACTAATACGACTACAAGTGGTACACCTGAACAAGTTGTAGCTTTAATTGAAAAATATCAGATATTCAAACCGTTCTGTGATTTACTGGAAGTTAAAGACCCTGGCACTGTTGCTGTTGTTCTGTCAGGCTTACCAAACCTTTTAGCTTGGCCAGCAAATTTGATGGAACCGAAAACTTGTGCCTGATGCTTGAAGAAATCGGTGGTTTGGGTAAGTTGGAGAATCTTCAACAACATGAGAACGAGGATATTTGCAAAGAAGCTTTTGCCATCATTGATACATACTTCAGTGACGGTGACGAAGCCGAAGCCAAATTGGCTCCGCAAGAAGTTAACGGAACTTTGGAGTTTAGCGCTAGTCAGTCGGAAGCCACCGAGGGTGGTTTCACTTTCTAAGCAAAATATGTTTTTCTTTTATTTAGCTATTATGAGTCAGAAGTATGACACAACCGATTCCCTTGCCCAAGGGCAGAAATTCTTCGACCAAGCACTGTTAGGCGAATAATTTTGTCTTGGAATCCTAATTTTGCAAGAAAATTTTCGTAATTCTCACCATCATTTACTTTCATTCAATTTTGTCGCGTAATTTTTTTTTTTTTTAATATAGATTCATATTTTTGGTTTTTAAATACCCATATAATATAATGAAAAATCTACTTTTAATCGCTGGCCATCTAATGCATTTTATATAGAATTCAAAATTAAAACATAATGAAAATAAAAAGTTTGCTTTTTTCTAGGATCATGGTGGTGGGTATAAAAGATTCGGTCACGACCGAAGATAATTTTCTTAGTTGTCCTTTTTTTGCAATATATACATGTTTTTACACAAATATCGATCTGATTTTTCTGGTAAATATACATGTACATGTAGATGTATATATATATATATGAATATTATGTTAAATCTTACCGAAATAGTAAGCCGATGTTTATAAATAAGTATTTTTTAATACAATAATAACTTAACTGGTTACCCGTTTCACATCCCAGACACAACTAAGCACATGTTAGTTGCATTAAAAATTATGGTTGTTTGCTTTCATTCCTATAGAGAAATGAAATGAATTAAAAATAACTTTTATTATTATTTATTATTGACGTCTCGTCTACGTAATTGAGCGTTTACCCAATGACGTCTTTTGTGCCTTTTCTTTTTTGTTTTTTGTTTTTTTTTTGCTGCCGGATTGTGAAGTACGACCGACACCGACACCGACGACGGGTGTTTTTGTGTATAGAATTTCAATAGGATTTTTACTAACACCGTCTCGCTATTGCCAATGTAATGGTTAGGATTAAAAATCCTTCGCTTTTTACAAATTTTTAAAGTTTATTAAGTTTGTGATTCCGTTTATAGTACAACGCTTCGGTGGTATTAGGGGATATTTGAGTTGAATAGTTCTGCTCGTGAAAGCTAATAGCGTACCCTTTAGGCAGTAGACATTGATTAGGATATTTTTATTCATAACTTTTCGAAGTGACCTACTTAAGTACATAGGGAACGACATGATAGATAGTTACGTAGGTCGTTACAATTACAACGCTACCCTGGTAGGGTAAATTCTGGCATTATTTTTCGATTTTTTTGTTTCTTGTGTAAAAACTTGCCGTGCGAAGATATCTACACTCTCAGATTGTTTGGAGGGTTATTTTTTCTTTTTTTTTTTTTGTTAATACCCTTTTGCTTACACATTCTTTTACTAACTGCATTAAATTCGTATATCGATCAAGCAAACTGTGCAAATGCCTCGTCTTTTATTTTATAGGACTACTTGGATTGAAGTGTGGTGGATAGATTGTAAAAACAAAGAATTGTTTTTCTACGTTGGCATACATACAAGCACACATTTATGATTTCACACAATTGCGTATGTAAAGGTAGAAACGGTTCTTATTTTTGCAGTGGGGATTTAAATTAATTTCGATTATTTCGACCAGCTTTCGAACACATTTGCAATAATAGCATTGGGAAGGTATGAAATGGAAGGTATAGTGGTTCCAATGAGGCCAGAAATTTAGCTTGCGACTCCCACAGTTGATACGAAACCCTTTCGTGCTATTTCCTTCAATTAAGTTCTCCTCCACTTTAGTGTATGTTACTTAAAGCAGAGTTAAACGATAGTTAGAGTTACGTTCATTTTTCTAATTCCATACGTTTTGTAATGTGAAAGAAAAGTTCGCTGTTTACAGGAATTTCATAATTGAGATTTTTATTGATGCCTTCGAAAGGACAAAGGTGCCAATCACTTACCTAGTGCTGTATTTGTCGAACCGAACAGTATTCGATGTCATTGAGAAAACCGCTTACATAACCTATTCTTCCCTTTCGCTTTGACTTCCGGCTTGATTACAGCAATTCCTGTTTACATTGGTCTGTGTTGATTGTTTGAGTATAGTTTAGAAGATCTCGATGTACTGTAGCCAACTGATGACGCCAAATGCAGACTATTAGTTTCAAGTCAAAAGTAATAATATTGTGGATATCATGGATAACGATAAGAGTACTAAGGATGACGGTGATAAACGCAATTTGAAAAGATAAAGAAAAGTATTCGATTTTGTTGGACTGATTAAAGCGAATTGCGGCAGTCTCTGCTCGGCGTTTAGCGTTACGACTCGTCGAAATATTTCCTCTTCATGTAGTCTGTGTCAATAGAATCCTAAACATTTCTTGTTTCATATAATTTGCACATAATTCTTATAAGTCAAGAAGCGTTGTTCCCTTTCTCTCGATTGACGATTTTTCAACTTTTCAAATTTCTACTTTTAGTTTACTACTTGAGGTTAGTGGACGTATTTAACACCCAAAAGCACTTAAGATAGACTCAACTTTTATTTTAGCGAGTTAAGTTTTTCGGTTCGCCTGTCCATCGCATGTACTTGTGTTATACTTACAGGTTGTAATTTTTGCGATATTTTGATGAAATTCGTATACGGATGTGCTTTGGCCATAGGGCGAACGCTATTGATAATGGTTCGGATCGGTCTACACTTTCGACCACTTTCCCCCTGTAACGACTTATTTTAAAAACTCGTTATACGGAGAACATTGCAAATGTTTAAAATTTGTCGGCAACATTAGCTGAGTAATAGCCCTTCGAAATTCTAAATTGAAGTGTAAATTTTAGTTCGGTTGGGGCAATTTTTTGAACCTCCTCCCATAGAATTGCTCTTATGAAAACTGAATCTTTATATGGTAAGGAGATCAAAGTTCCAATATTTCATTTTGAAAACTGGTCTATCATAGCAAATTGACAAAAAGTCGACCTTATCAAATTTGGGCCACGTAAGTCTATTTTTTTGACTCTTTTGGTAAACTGTTATATGTCAAAAAAGCTTAATTCTTAATGTTTTATGAGGAAAGTTTGTCCAATTTAGCAAAAATATTAATGGTAAGGAATTTGGACTACATAAGTCTATTTTTTAGACCACAAAATATGTAGGGATTATCATGAAAAACATACTCTGATGTGAGGTGGAAATGATAAAATCTTCGGGAAAATGAACTAAGTTTGCGATATTTGGACCACCACGTCATACGACGGTTTCGGCATTCTTCAATATGCAGGCTGCCTGGAAAAGATCACCTTTACATGCAAACATGTATAATTGTATTTTGTCATTGTGTTTTGTGTATTGTCATCAAAATGAGTGGATGAATATCTGTATTAGGCGAAATGGTGTACGGTATCTAATTGTCGGCCTTGCTCGATTGTAATATCGTTACTTGTTTGTATTTGTATTTGTGTTCATCAATAAAGTAACGGTTTAAAATTTCGTACAAAAATTGTTCAGAGCTGTTATGCACAAAAGGTGTCTATTGACACCTTTAGGGCTCGGCCCTAATTCAAAAGGAAACGGATTTAATTTGCGAAATCGTACAGTTTATGCAAATTCACTTATGTAACAATTATTGCACAGACACATCACATTCGCTTATGTACTCGGCTACCTATTTTTATTTCGATTTTTTTTTCCGGCCGAAACAAAAACTCAACCGAATACTCTACAATACGCTTCTGTTTTGTTGTTTGTTTTTCCTTCGCCAATGAACTTTTCATAATAAATAAGAAATTTAACCTAAAGTTTGCTTGCTACTTAATACATATACATTTTCGTTAATACTTTCATGATACCTGACAAACTGATAATCAAAAGTCCGTGTCCAAGCAGATTCGAAAGGACATATCGGTCGGGAATAAATAAATAAAGTTTTCAAAAGTTAATATACATTTTTTTTTTTTTTTATAAGTCAATCAAGCAGTCGACTGCAGTTCGGCGTAGTTGTTTTTTTTCATTTTTTGTTTTCTTCAGAGTTTCGTTAGCCTTTTGAAGCAATCAAGGCACGAAAACTAAAGATATTTATTTGTGTGCATCTATGCACACATGAACGCTGTACATGTGTTCGTCTTTTTATACCCTGTAAGCCAATGTATATTTGACTTTATGGGGTCACTTTTTCTATCTCTCTTCTTGTCTTCTGCCTTTTAATATCAAATGCAGTAAAGTGATTTCAAAGCAATTCATTTCAAACTTTCTTTTTTTGTTTTTCTAAGAATTTTTAATGAAAAATTGAAAATGGAGTATCCGATGAGAGATTGAGTAAATGATTGAGCGCCTGGGTGATTAAATCGTTATCTAAAAGGTCAAACTTGAATTTCTTCTTATTATGATTTTTTCGTTTATTACAACAAATTATTGTACTCATGAATGTGCAATTTTCCTGTGAGATATTTAAGCAAAAAATAAGAAGAAGAAGAAGAAAAACGAACAAGCAATTATGTTCGCTTTAGGGAGAACTTTGATTTACTAACACTCTAAAGTTATTTTCTGTATTTGAAAAGTGCACAGTATTGTGTAGCAAAAAGCAACAGCAAGTACCGTTAAAGGATCCTAAGCATTATGTCGTACATCACGTGAGATACAAAGCAGGTTAAGTCTATGGGAATTTATCTAGCATCAGAACGGCGTAGGATAGGCTCACGTTTAATTATATCGTTCGGTTTCGAATTGCTTTCTTTATCTTTTGCAAGCCGGCTGTACGTCTGTACGTCTGATGTCTTTTTATGTATTTTTGCTTTCAAGTTGATATACCTGACGTGTATTGACAAAAGAGACGATCTCTTTTGAAAATGGATTGGATCGTGACTTATTTTGAAAGAGTCATCGTAAAAGAAATATTTGCAATTTTCAAAATTTCTTGACAAAAATCGCAAGGCAAAAAGAATTTCTTCTATTTTTCAAAGCCCGTCGCGTATAAGAATTCCAATGACAACTGTGCGCCCTTATAGTACGGAAAGGTCTTCTTTTTTTTCATTGAATATTTCATGATTTTAAATTGGTCCATAATAGTCGTTTGACATGGGAAGTAATTGTACCACACGGTGTTACTTTTCGGACCCCACCCCGTATCAGATTGCTCATGAAAACTAAGCTTTTGTTTGGCAACAAAATCTAATTTGTACCGCTTTATGAGGGAAATAGGTGAATAATAATAAGGTATCCGAGTGGAATATTAATTTTGCTAAATTTGGATCACGTCAGTGTGCAATCTAGTCCCTCTTCCATATCAAAGCCACCACGAAAAGTATACTTTCACTTGGAAACTAAGTATAATTTTTGGTATTTTATTACGCATATAAACATAATCGCGATAATACTTTTCCTATGTACATAAGCTAAGCATAATATGTATGTATTATATATAGTTTAGCAGAAAGCATTTTCGTAACAGAAATTTGAATTCTGAAATCTAAAGTGTAGACGATTTTCTTTTACATATCATATACATATAATATTATAGATCAGGGGGTAGGTAGAAGTAAGATTCACTTGTCATCTTGTTGGCAGAGGAGAATTTTATTCGTTTTCTATTCCGTCGATCATGAAATGACGAAAATAAAATGCACATAAAAAGTCCTCTCCAAGTGATGAATTTATTCATTATTTTTTTTTTTAGTACAATTAGTGCAAGTCTCAGATAGCGAAAGTTTCGATTTAATTAAAGTAACAATCTTTCCACTGTTACAACGTTCGTTTACTGCAATCTACACGTTATACACGTATAACATATGCGTGCATAACATATATATACATATCGTTTTTGGATATGGTTGTTGCAGAAAGTATAACATAAGCACTTTAATTCGGTTTCTCCTCCGTGCTTTGAAATACTTTGACGCTGACTGCAACATATGTGAATATGAAAGGTGGTTAAAAAAGAAAAAAAAAAAAAAAAATTACGGTCAAATATGTAGGCTTTGACTCTTCTTTGATTTCATAGTCGGTTTTGTGCAAGAATTTTCATATTTCCAGAGTATGCATGCATTTATATGCGGTTCTTACGTTACTGGCTTCGTTGCGATGGTAAGGAAAAGTAAAAATTCAAGTTGATTATTACCCGCATTTTCTTCCTTTCGGATTACGGTAAATATGTTCGTTTAGCTGAATGTGTGCCGTTTTAATGTGTGCGTGTTGTATTAGTAAATAATACAATGAACTTTATACGAATAGACGCGTAAACAATCTATTTTTGTGTTCATTAACAAAAGCTGTCGACATAGCAATGTACTCGTTCCGTTTGTAACGTCTAAGAATACGGACGACTTACTTTGTAAAACATAAAAATACTCCGTCATTTCCGCTTAATGTGAAATTAGAAATCTATTTACTCATGTACGCTATATCTGTCCACCTGTCTATCCGTCCGTCTTTAAGTTTAAAAGCCTAAAAATAAAGTAACATCAATAAAAATTTGATATCTTAAGGATTTTGAATTGAATTCCAAAACAAGTGGAACAACAAAAAGATCTACAATGAACAAAGAATCAAAGAAATCTTGCAAAAAAAAAAAATGCCAAAATTTCAACATCTTTTTATTAGCTAACAAAATTTGATTTAAAAGCGATGTCCATTTGAAATTCAGAGCTCTCTAGCAATGGCTGTCTAGGGCAGGCGTAATTAGCATGGCCATTGTGAAAGTCCGTAAAAAACTGCTGCAATTAGTAGGTATTCGAAGTATGTCTAAAGTGGAGTACTTGCTATTATTTGAGAAAGAAGAAAAAAACAAACTACATAAAGTTCTACATACAAGCAAAGAAAGTTTTCATGTTTGTATAAAAGTTTATACATGTACCTAGCTATTTAGGAGATATATGAAATACATATATATATATATATATATATATATACAGGATGTGTATATATAATGAAGCAATGTGCGAATGTTGCGCATGAATCGGAAGCTTGCCCCATTTCTGGTATACGGGTATATTAAGTTTGTATGAATGTGGTGTACAACATCCAAAAGGATTTCAGATAGACTTACTTTTTATTACAATAATCAATTTAGAATCACTCCGTACATCGATTTAAGCTTGTCCGTCCGTCTATCCGTCGCGTACGCTTGTCTCTAAGGTCGTAATTTTTGCGATATTTTCATGAAATTCGGTGCAGGGACGTGTTTTAATCCAACGCTATTGAAAATAGTTCTAATTGGACCTCTTTTTTGATCACGTCGCATATAACGCCTTATTTCGAAACATCATTATATAAATAACTGTATTAAGCGACGTGGTGTAGGACATTTAATAATGACTCGTCACCCACAATAATGTTGTTACTTGTTCATTTTGAGAACTTCAGAGAGGTAGACTTGTATGTGAAAAGTCCGCTTGTAAATAATAAAGATACGAAATTATTTTCAGTTAAGCATGGGTCCTTACGCTTGGCTAGGCTACCTTAATCCAGATGATTTTTTCCCATTAAAAAAGTTTTTATTTTTTTGTTTTTACTTCTAATTGACAAGAGTCGATATACATACATACATATTAATGGATTGTGCTTGCTTTTTCTACGCTGCACGCGGGATACATATTAATTTTATCAAATGCTTGTAACATAGAGGACTCCAGCTGAAAATTCCATAAAGTGTGCGAAGAGTCTTTCGATAAGAGGTGCCAGTTTAAATTTCATGCTGAGCTCATATAACTTTGGTTAGCACCTCGCTATTTTCGCTGCTTTTGATTTCAAAATTACTTTTCCTAAAAGATTATTTTTGCTTTTTAATGCTTTCGCTTCTATATAATCATCGATTATAAGCTAAAATTGTTTCAATATTTTCTTAGTTGAAGGCGTGTGCCACAATTGCATAATTGATCAAATCGAGACTGGAGAGTGTAACTAAAGTTGTTGAGAAAAACATATGCATCTTTAATGTGGTATTCCCACATGTCCATCTTCCACAGTACAAAAATAGGGATCCTTACTTTCCTTCCTATCCTTACTTTCACCTGAGAAACGTAGGTTTGTCTTAGGCAATATCTTCTTAGTTAAGTTCCCAGTTTTGCTAAATGAGTTTAACTTCAATATTTTTTCACGTCCGTCTAGGAAGTCGTTTATTACAAAGCTTAGCCAATGCAAATTCAACTACAAACTTTTTAATCCAGCTAAAGTCCTTTGCAAAAATTGAAACGGTGTCTATAACCTAATCTTTTCAGCGAATACTGTATGTTCCGTTAAAGCTATTCTTAGTAACATACGCGCATTACCGATGTTGTACTTAAACAATATCGATTAGTTTATCTTGCCGCGCAAAGTATCTCTCCTTCATCTTGCAATTACGTAGAATGTATATAGACAGGAACAGAGAAATATGATTTGTATAACGATATGCATTTTAAGGAATAAGGACCGAGCTGGAGATGGAAGGATAGATATAATCAAATAATAATATTCGAAAAAGTTATTAAACATTTATTTACTTATATATTAAAAAAAATTCATTTTTGAAAAATTGCAACACAAAAGCCATTCTTGCAAAACAGATTTAATTTAAGGAACCCTGCGGCACATAATCTCACTGATGCAAATTTGAATCCAAAAATATAAAAAAAGGAAATATCATTTATGCTACATGCCCACAGGAAAGTGCAATACATAAGAGATTTTGGAAATATTGATTTTTGTTCGTTTGGAGAGCGTTTGAGTGGAAAACTTCAATATTTTCAAGCAAAAGAAAGGCGATGCTTTCTTAGTAAATAGTGTTGAAATTAACATTTCGAGAACTTTCTGTATGCGGCACTTAAAGAAGTCCATTGAACGGTCGCCTGGAAGAAGCTCCACCAACAATTTAAAAACTGCTGTCACAGACAAGAGATTAGAGTATAACTTCCCAGCGGTTAATTATTTGACAAAGCCAAACATTTCGGAGTGCTTGGAAGAAACTCCAATCTTTGAAGAAGTAAACTTTCCTTCAGGCCTTAGATTTTTTTTCACGTATTCTGGATAATTTAATTCATCTATTAAGGCGATAAAAAAAAACGCTTGATTTTCTGAAAGACTTACAATAGCAGTATACCTTAGCCACAGTTAGCTGCCATTGACGAGTATACGCCCCGTATACGTATACATTTTTTTCGAAGACGTCGCAACGACTAACCGTTTAAGCATTTCGCGGGTTGAACTTACAGATGCTATCTTGTAGATGAAGTAATCTTTCCTTAAAGCCTTGTAATTATTGCATTTATTGCTAAACGGTGGAAATGTATAAACTATTTGTTCCGTTTTTAAAATCTGGAT
This sequence comes from Glossina morsitans morsitans, assembly GCA_001077435.1. NCBI lineage: Eukaryota > Metazoa > Arthropoda > Insecta > Diptera > Glossinidae > Glossina > Glossina morsitans. The sequence continues at coordinate 2,070 of CCAG010007749.1, read as the reverse complement.
ATTGGACACATTATAGATCCAAGCGAAAATAGGAGTGCAATAAGTTTGTCATTCAGTTTGTTACACCAAGGAATGAATTAATAGGAAATTTCTAATCATCAATCAGCGTAACATTGTGAGACAAGTCCTTCGCTTTCCTTCAAATTCTTGGTACATACGTGTGTCTAAGCATAAGCTTACGAAACTCTTAGAAATGTTGACTCTTATGACCATTGATTAAATTTGAAAATGGGCCTAAACTACTTGCAGTACATTAGAAAGTCGAAAGTTTTACTTGTGGCGTCGAGACTGCGTGAAATATTATTCCGGTTTTTATATAAACATAACGGAAGTACAGAAGTATAATGGATTTCCTATTGTACATATATAGAGTGCAGAACGGAAACTAGGAAGCTTTCTGGATTTTAAAAATGCAGATTTTCTATAGGCGACATTATTTTTTTCCGTCCGTCCGTCCGTCCGTCTATCATTTGTAATGAAATCATTTGCGGGCGCTTAAATTGAAATGGAAAGCTGAGGCTAGCAAATAACAGATACGAGTTTAGACTGTAAAAGCGGGGGTATAATACGCTTACAAATATTCCTAGAAGACCGAAAACTTAGAAGTGCTGGCAAATAGATGTACAATATGTTACAGAGATATATATATATAGGGATATACGAAGATTCCGTTAGGAAATTATACTGAAGAGCCTTAAATAATGAAAAAACTTCACGATTATTAAAAATATGAAGGAATGCCGACGATTAATTTCAATAGGTGTGCATGTAACTTTCTTATTGATATGATCAAGAATGTGATTTAATGATTTTATAACAGAGAAATTAATTGCTTTCTACATAGATTTTGTGATATCCATTTATTTGTAGCTAAAAATGAAGCTACACATGACACCCACCTAAGCTTGTCTGTCTACCTGCCCTACCTGTTCTGCTGAGGTCAGTCCATGTACTTTTGTGTTTTACGCAATTTCTGAGATATTTTGATGAGATTTGTACATCACAATATTTTAGCTCAAGGACCAACGCTGTTAAAAGTGGTTCGCATCGGATCACTTTTTTGCTCAAGGACCAACGCTGTTAAAAGTGGTTCGCATCGGATCACTTTTTTTTGACCCCTTTTCATATAAAGCCTGATTTCGAATAGTTGTTATAAGACTAACTACATTAACTGAGGTGGCGTAGCGCATTTAAAGGGCGACCGTGACCGACCGGTAGTATTTTTGCTTGTTTTCGATTATTGTTGTGATTCGTATTCACGTCCAATTTAGAAGAAACGATAAACCCATCTGTCAATAAATTACAATCCGTTAAATGTTGAATGAAAAATTGATGCCAAACTAATGCAGCCGAAATCATTCTAATTTTTATATATTGGTCTTAAGCAGTAGGGTATCTAAGATTCAATGCGAGACAAATTTAATTTTATTCATTACCGTATCTCTTTAGAAGAATATAAGAGAGTAACAGAAATATAACAAATGTTTTCCTTCACTATATTAACATCCATCCAGGCGTACTGAAGGCAGACCATGGCAGATACATGGCATATTTATAATTCTCAAGCAGGTTAATTGTGTACTTATGTTTCACTGTTAATGAAAAGAATATGCGAGTAGTTTTACTGTAGGTAGCACATAGTTATACAAGGTTCGTTTTATGGGCGCGTAAGAGCTTGTTTTTTTTTCTTTTTGATTTGTCCCAGTTTAAGGCTTAAAGCCATAATTTCTCTGTTAGCCAATTATATGCGATGCAAGAGTTTATTGACTTTGCCTATATAATGCTTCTAAATGCTATTTATAACGTATAACGTATAATGTATAATGCATAGCACAGGACATGCAATCCATATCCTGTGCATTCGCAGCGAAAAGTGAAATTTTTCCCCTTACGGTAAACATTATTTTATATTTAAAGAATTTAATTAGATTTAATTCAATTGGCCACCAGTGAACAAGTGTTCTTTTTTTGAGTATAATGTAATTGAAAAAAAAATTTCATTTTTTTTTTTTTTTTTTTTTTTTTTTTTTTTTTTTTTTTTTTAAAAAAAAAAAAAAAAAAAAAAAATTT
>CCAG010007747.1:0-30137 GCA_001077435.1 Glossina morsitans morsitans | reverse complement strand
CTTTTTTTTTTTTTTTTTTTTTTTTTTTTTGTTTTATTAGCAGCAGCCATTTTACATATAAAGAAAAAGCGAAATTTCACTCAAATTATGCGAATAAACTTTCTCGTAAAGTGGAAGGAAAGTAAAGAAAACCATTTGCTCGTCTCTACATATGCTGTATTTTGATATATAGGAAAAGCCGCCTACATATGTATATTTTTTAAACTATATTTAGACTTTGCAAACTATTCGAAACGATCCGAAAGAATTGTTAAAAATTAATGCAAATCGCCGTGTGAATGTACTTGAGTGTCTGCGTGCCTGATAAAAACAACCGTAAACGATATGAATGCCGGTACTGGTGAGTAATTAGTTGCACTCTTCTTCCTTCCCTATTTTTATTATATTTAAAGACATTCGAAATTTGCTGAACATGCATAGACATGAATAGAGAACTCTTTTCGTTAACATTTCTGTAATTAAGAAATTCGAAAAACGAAAAAAAAAACGAAAAAAAAAAAAATATTTTCAAGATATGACAGAAGGTATTAAGTAAATTTTAGATAGATAACAACAAGAGCCCGTATGTATGCCAATCATAGTGTTAGGAAGAGCGAGCACACCCGTTGGTTAAAATTCTTCTATTTTGTCTCGTATCTTAACACTCGAACACAAAATCGTTTCTTTTCCTCTTCATCTTTGACAATGAAGACAATGAATACTAATGAGGCATTTGGAAAAATCTCTGCACCCACCTTGCCTAGAGCTTAGAGCTCACTTATTTTCGCTTTTCAAATAAAATTTCTATGAAGGCGAAGTCTCGAAAGTTCACAGTAGTATAGTATTCAAGTTTTTTTTCGACAAAAAAAATGGGTATGGCAAGAAAGGGAGAGGGAGGAAAGAGAGAACAGTGTTTGTGAACGTTCATCTCCAAAATGGAGACATCAGGTACGGTGGAAAAGGTCCCTGTTTTCGTCACTTATGAGTATCTTGAACCTTTCGCTATGTGCGTTTCGGGCTCTCCAAGCAAGGAGAGTGCAAGAGCAATTGGAAAAGATAATGTAAAGGGACGACAGCCTTTACATAGTAATCATGTCGTTCACGATGGTGATGCTGTCGTTTAAAATTTGTTGTTTTGTCTTTATTTGACTTACAGACAATTGAAGATGATGTTGTTCGGAGTGCAAAAAGAGCAAATATTATTATAAAAATGCCTGCAAATGCTTGAGAAACTGAAATGTTGAATGTTTCGGCAACAACTTGGTTTGTTGATGATTTTATAAAAATTCAAAGTGTTGTCTTTACAACTTTAACAATACTCCGTATTCGCAGAGGTAGTGTGCACATATCGTCCGCTTTGTAAAAGAAAATAAAAAGAAAATAACGATGACTTGCCTGTCTGTCGGTAAACCTTTTCAACTTGTAAGATAAGTTCTTATGAGTCATTTGCTCCTACAAAATACTAAATGTAAGCTAAATTCGCTAATAAATTGAAACAAAATTCATATAAAATCTACCTATGTCCCAATCTATTATCTATCGAGATATTTCTCTCTTCTCGATTCTCTTTTATCGTTGTTTTATCGTTGCGCATCTAATATTTTATTACATTTGTTTCAAGTGATTTTGGCTCTAAGGACATCGCTCTCGTGTTGGATATGCATTTCTTTGTTTCGCTTATTTGTTGAAATGTTTTCGCATGACTACGAACAGAACTAGATAGGTATGCCTGGGTCATACCTAAAGATGAGCGCAAATTTTATATACACACATTTTTAAAGGGTGACTTAAGTCACATGTATCTTTAACAGCAAATGTGACCTAAACTTTTCGCCTATAATGGATGCTATGCGTTACGTATGTATACGTGCATGAATTCCTAGAATTACTGGCTTTTATTGTACATGTAGTACGAAATCGCTGCGACTGCATGTACAAGATGCTTAAGTATTTACACATACGACAAACTGCATTCTCTTGTCCTGCAACCAAAAAAGAAAAAATTGCCAGAAACCCAAGCTTTTTTTTTCTTGCCAAGCACTCGATTATATTGTATTTTATGGCAAAGCCACAGTGTATTGTTGTTCATAAGTAGAGAGTGAAAAACAAATATATATATATATATATATTATTTACGCACATACGTACATACATACATTAAGTTTATTATCAACTCCTCCTTAAAGATCAACTTTTTAAATTGCAATTTTGGGCAAAGAAATTCTTTTTTTTTTTTTCTACTCGCTTCAAGTATATCCCGCAAAATCTAGATATGAATTGAGGCTAATAGGGCGCAGGCATCGAGCAAGCTTATTTGCCATAACATCAAAATCACTTAGCTGCCGTTGGTGTTGTCACTGTTGTACGTGCAATCGGAACGGATGATAACTTTGCGTTAATGATAGCGGAATACGCGTTTCATTATAGCCATCCATTCATTTGTGAAGTCTGTATAATCCATAGCTGGTTATAAGCTTCGAACTTGTTGTCAAAGGGGCAGTTAAGACTTGACCTTGAGGAAAACATTTTCTTTTAGTTTTATTCGATAATCCATTCAGTCAATTTAAGCTCTCTCTCTCTTTCTTTCTCTCTTATCTCTCTTATCTCTTATTACAGGATAGATTATATTAAGTATGGTTTGTTGCTTGTATTGGGAAATGACATAAGTATGCCATTCAATCAATTCGATCCTATCGTGCACAATGAATTCTTCTTTCATCTTCTTGTCAAATAATCATCTATGAGTGCTATAAGTACATATAGACGAGTGTCATGTAGAATATAAACTACGATGTGTTCTCATTATAACAAAAAATCAAACTCACAAGGGATTAGTGATTAGTGTTCAAAAATTTCATAGCCAGATCAATACAATTTCTTCTTTATTTATTTGCGGTTTTCCAAAGAAACTTCACCTTAAAAATGAATAAAATTTTTTGAGTGAAGCGATCTTTTTCCATTAAGGTGTTCTAACAATTCGATCATCACATCGCTTTGATGTAACCTGTTCCCCCCCGAATTACTTAAAAAAAAGATCCATTCCGAATATATCATTAAATGTCAAGCCGAGCATGGATTAAAAGCAACTCAACTTCATATTTACTTCTTACGAATATGAGTCTTCCAAGAGCAGAGTTGGCAAAGAGAATGTGGATAAAACTGTTGCTCTCGCAAGGTCTCTCTAAGGAGACTTTGATTATTTTGCTATTATCATCTTATTATGCAAAACGTGAAACGGGAATTGAACGTTGACGAGTTGAAGGCGGCATTGTTTTATGAACTATTTCTGAACTGTAAAAGGAGAATAACAGCAAAGCTCTGGAGAAGGAAATGCAAACACCCGAAATTGCTTTCTTGCCAACCCAATAACAATAATCAATGAACAAATTTTATAGACCATAGTATCGCTGAATAGCTTTCGTAAATAAGTGATAATTAACTACTTTTGGCTGTGGATGATAGAGGAGAAGTAAATGAATTTTTATCCATAAAGAGATTTTTGTGATAAGAATCAAAAATCTTTGTGCAGCAGATCGAATCTTGAAAAAAGTCCATATATGATGTGATGATAATTAGAACTTAAACGACACGTTAGCCTGATCACAAAAATAAAAAAAAAAATTTTTTTTAAATCTCTGGGGCAAATAAAACATTACATGTTAAAAATAAAAATTTAAAAAAAAAAAAAGGAAAAAGCATTTAATAAAATGCACAAATAATTAGCGAATTACAGCGGTATAATTTTCAATGCGACAGAAGTCGAGTCAGCTGTCGGTGATTTAAATCTGTAGAACAGGTGTTAGAAAAAAGCGTTGTAAACAACGCGTGAGAAGGAACAAACATTTGCTGCATACCATGAATTACACAAGCGTGCCAACATTACGGCCCAGCTCTTGTCATTAATTTAAAAATTATTTTGACTGCCAAGGCAATAAATATTTTGAATCCTACGCGAAATTGAAATAGATTGCGATTAAATGCACATCAATATTCTTGTGTGAAAATGGATATCACTTGTCTAAAAGTCATTTAAAGTGTGTCGCTTTTATATAACTACTAAACCGAAAATAGCGAGAAAAGGGCGAATTTTCCTGCCGTTTAGTAAATAAATTCTTGATTACCGTTTTTGTAGAACACTTGCCCTGCGAGCAAATGTAAAAGTCGGTGAAGAAGCACGTCTTGAAGTTTTCATAAATTCGCTCTCTTTCCTTTAAGCATGTAGCTCACACACTTCTGTTCACCGGCAATTACAATCGATTAGACGATTGTAGTGCTAAGAACAATCACATCGGCACTGATAGGCGCGGTAAACGATGTGAAGTAATAGTAAACCTAAAATCTTCTTGACCAGCGCAATAGCCTGCAATGATGGAGTCACGCCCGGTATTTGCTTATCGCATACCACCAATGAGAAAATTCCGTTAGAAAGCTAAAACTTGGCGTATGTATTATTAGATGATGCTTGCATCTAAAATTTGATAACTTGGGCATGCATTGAAATCCGTCGCACACATCTACTATGGCTATGCCAAAGTTTAGGGCAAAATTGGACGGAATTGGTTAGAAACAAGCAGCGATATAAATGTTTAGCAGATATGATATATATAAAGTACAACACTATGTTCCTGTTGAATTTAAGCTAACTGAAGTCGACGAATAGAACCGCAAAGAAGGTAGATAGTTTTAATGAAAGTGATTTTACAAAGAAGAAGAATGAGAAGAAGAAGTCACCGAATTTTTCTTGCATGCAAATGATTATTGACTTTTAGTCATATCTTCCTTCAATAGTCAATAGTGAATCATGCAATCAAATGATTTGTAAATATATCTCAATACGTTGGCGGGCTTTCCGCTATCGAAGTCCCATTCACAGAATTCCCTTTTAAGTTTAATGATTTAATGACCAACTTATATAAAAAATTACTATCATCATATAATTGTATTGCACATATTGTGTGTGTGTGATTGGAATTGTGTATTTGTTGTTTGCTAGTGCTAGTAGCTAGCTTCCAGTACAGTAACCTATCAAACAAAATTTGTATAATAATAGGTAAAGGGTAACCAAGGAATTTCCTTGGTTTTCTTTTCTTTTTTTTTTTTTTTTTTTGATATTTTTTGTTCCTTATATTTGCGAATTTGAATTTCATTTGAGATATGTTTGTTTATATCGGTATGCCGTTCATGTTTCGAGTGCATGTTTGATGAATCAGACGGAAATGCTGGTTTAGTATTATTTTTGATGGCATTTGTTGTTATCAATAAGAGGCACTACGCTTTGACAAAGTGAATTATTGTGAGTTTGCCTTGTTGTGTATATCGATATATAATAATATTCTGCATAAAATAGCGTAAAAGTTATTTTAAAAACATAGATAACTTTTCTAAACTAGCCAGCCATCGACAACTGCAATTGTTGTTGTTGTTGTCGTCGTCGTCGTCGTCGTCGTCGTCGTGGTTGTCATCTATATCATCGTCATAATATCATCATTTTCATTGTCAATTCTCGAGTACAATGATTATAAAATGTGTAATCCGGTTTAAAAGTTGAACCGGATATTAAGAATTTATTTTATTTTTTTTTTTACATTTTTAATCGGTTCCCATTTTTTACATATCTTTCGTTGTCTTCAAACGATAGTAGTGTAAAGTTTTTTTCAAAACAGATCTTAGAAGCCAATATGCAAACATAATTGTAGAATAGAAGAAAGTGAGAAAAAGTCTGAAATAACAAAAGGCAAAAAAAAAAAAAAAAAAAAAAATAGAAATATAAAAATTAAACAAAAAAAAATATGAAAAAGGAAAAACTAAAAATGATGACTTTTAAGGATTTCCTTGACGAAAATAATAATTACACAGTGATTTTAAGAAAGAATTTTGATTGAAAAACGAAAAAAATGAAAATTAAAATAAAAATGAAAACTTGTTCTAAAATGTAAGAGAAAATGGACTTAAATGCTGGCGGTGGTCGTGTTCAATTTTTGCAGGCTCAGTTATTTCCGGTATGCTCTCTGACTCCCGCGGCAATCCAAGAACGAGGTAAACTAATCTCCGTCTTTTTTTTTTTTTTCTTCATTCATCCACTTACCTGTCTGTTTTATTGTTAACTATTTCTTTTTGTTAAGTTATCTGTAAAGAGAAAGCGTGAAATTAAGATTACAATGTTGTCGTCATGAACTGAGACCAACAAGCAAGGGTTATGCGAATAGATATAAATTATATATTATTTATAGAGTAGAGTGACCGAGGATATTATTCTTCCATCTTCTTCTTTTCCTTTCGTAAAGAATAGAAAAATGTAAAAAAGCGTCGAGGAAGTATACAGTAGTAAAGGAGTTTTCAAAGTAGCGACAATCACTTATTACTCTTGCAAAACAGATTTATTTTATGCTAAAGAATCTTCTTCGGTCTCTATGTAAGAATTTGTATGGTTTAGGAAGCATGTCGAACGTGTCTTTGAGAAAGTAATTGTTGAAAGTGTTTTGCTGGGGCCTCGAGTAGTCGGCCGAGAATTTTCTTTTTATCCGTAAATGTGTTTTTGCGAATAGGCAAACACTTCGATCTTAGAGTCTAGGGAGTTTAAAAAACAAGCCGCCATACAGCGTCGGTCGATTTTATTTACTTCGGGATATTGACCGAACTAACAAAATTTCCACAGATCTTCGATGAATTTACACAACATTTTTTTACGACATCGCTTATCAAAACTTTCAGTCGCGTAACATCCTTTACATACATACATATGGTCGCCCTCAAAACGCGTACACCTTTCGGTGCACCCTCCTACGGCATAAGCTGTATCATTTTGATAGCAAGTTTGAAACATCCGCTCTTTGAACGGCGTATAGTCTTTCGTCGATACAACGAACGCAGTGTCATTTGCAAGACAGTAACTTCATTTTTGCCCGTCGCGTTTGACGTTCCCATTTGACAGAATGTCGGCGGAGAGTGTGGAACTTTCCATCGCACGCAGACAAACATCGATTTCATTCGCTGCTAAAATGTAGTGTTGGGAAAAAGTCCCGTTTACTTTCTAACTTCTACAAAAAGATTTTTGAAAAAAACATTTCTCAACATCCGCAATACATAAAACGATTGAGACAGTTCCGATCATTTGGAGACGAAGGTTTATTTTCCATATCGAACATGTGTACTTTGTATTCGTTCTATGTTTGTTGGTTACTAATAAAATAATTCATCAATTTTTGTGTCAGAAGATATTGCGCGGAAGTCATTATACCGGACATACCAGGAAACATAGTGCCGGTTCACCTCATAGAGTATATGTGCTTTGTGTGAGTGCAATATATTTAATCACGTTTGTCCTATCGTCTTTTGTTCGTCTGTTCTTTTTTTTTTTTTCTTTTTATTTTCTTTTTTAACGTTCGTGATAACAGCAATCGGAAAGTATAATCTTATCGTAAACGGGCATCCAAATTCTCGTATAAGCCATCGTTTTCTAATGGAACTGCCAAATATTTAAAGGCTTTCTTTCAAAGTTGCAGACAGTGTTCCAATTTTCAATATTGAACATGATTGTAAGCAGCAGACTTTCCTTATTTTTATTACGACCTCAACCGTTGTATGAAGACATATGTAGAGAGAGATTCAGTTTGACGGCGTCAGTCGACAATTAAATTTAAGCTTTAAAAAAAAGAAACTTTAAATTGCTTTTTTTTGACGTCTCGTTATTAAATATGTGCATCGTTGGTGTGGTTTAGCATTTTCGGGAGGGATGATGACGGCGCCTTTCCCTATTGAGAACTTAAATAAATCGTTTGGTTAGCAACGAGATAACTACTTGGAAGCTGGCTGTTTCGCTAACGGTAGATATCATGAATTTTTTTTGCAAACCTTGCCAGCGCTATCGTCTTGCCTAATGCAAAATTATATAATTTATAGAAAATTTTCGCTCACTTCGTCAAATTCAATTATTATCAGCAGATGTGCTTTGCTATCGTCCATTAAGCGCGATTCGAAAGCTATCTGATGGGAAAAATATCGACCTCTTGTTTCGCCGGACGAAAAATATATTGCGTGTGAATTAAACTTCCTTAAACATCGTTTCTCGTCTATGCTTACGTCAGCGTAGGTAGGCGAGCAAGTACGAATCGCGCGATCAATAAATCAGTGTTCGCGAATTCAAGCCACAACTGCGACAGAGTGCTCAGTCGATAAAGCCATAAAACTTACTTGATTAAGCGTACACCCACCGGGCTATACCGGGCCCACCCTTATCTCGTCCTTTCTCCTCACGAGATGCATTAGATCTCGCATTAGTTATTATTTGTGTGGATTTTCTTGAAAAATGTTGTTAATCGAAAGACACCTCAAGACACCTCATAGCAATTCGACGATAAAACATTTGTCTTCAAATTTGTTGTTGTTGTTGTTTGTCCAAGTTTTATTATAACTCTCTAAGCTTTTAGATAATGAATTCGCAGAGAAACATTAGACTTTTTCTTCTTGACTTCTTATAGAAAAGTATTCACAATTCCACAGCCTTTAGTGAAAAAAAGGCTAGAAAATTTTGTGTAAAAAATTTCGTTTTTTAAATAATTTTCAAGAAAAATCTTTCGTTCTTTCTTTCTTTATTTAAAATTTCTTAAAACACATTGCGAAGAAGCCTGCAAGATAACATTTTCGTCGGCTAAAACAATCGGGGTTAAGTGATTTAAAATGTTTTTCAAATTTTGTAAATTACTTTAAAAATTTCTTCGGAAGGGCGTAATCGATAGCAATTCTCTCTCTTCAGCTGTTAATTTTAGAATTCCGGGTACAATAATAAAATACTTTATTATTATTAAGTTGCTATAGTAATAACATTATAGTATGATGATGGTATGCAACAACTTTTTATTTGGCTTTTCAATAATAATAACGACGTTGGTTTCAAACAAATGTGTTTAGCACATGACAATTTACCGTCGACTAAGGACGAAAACGCTTTGAAAACTAATTCCGATAGAAAATAAAGAACGGTATCGCTATTATGAATTTCTTTTCACTCTAATATAAACTAATGCTTTAATCGTAACTTATAAATTGCATTAGAACACGTTACAAAGAATGAATGAACATTTTTCTCCCCACATAAAAAGATTGCAGGGATATGATAAGTTTATTACACCGTTTGTGATAGACAAACAGATGTCTACATATATATTTATTATTGTGCGGACAAAGCGTATCGCGACTTAAAGGATCTAATGTATTCATCCAAGGCCCCAGCCGTCCAGTCTTAAGATTTTTAAAAGTCTCGCTACCTTCTTTCTGCAGATCGCCTCGCATTCACATAAGTTATAAGGGGACGTTTCACCGTTTCGTCGCTTGACAGAATCTCTATGAACCAATCTCGGAGATACCCTATGTTTAGGGGATATGGGAAGGGGTATGAGGATAGTGACGCGCCCGTTATACTGAAATCATTACCAAGATCAGGATTTGGATAAAGAAGGTAAAGCTTTCACAACCACCGACATCGTAAAACGGATGTTCACTGCATTTTCTTGTAAAACGCAGGGTAATACGTCTGAGCCTTCATTATAAGAATGTTCATCTGCTCGCATGCATATGATACTACAAATGTCCCGGTCGCAGAGATATTGGATAGAAAGGTGAAACTTGGCTTGTCTGGTGCGCATTATGAATGGCTTTCCTCGGCTTATGTACAATAGTTTACGTGAAACGATTGACCAGAATTATCGTCAAAGAACGTTTGATTTTCGCAGACTTCCTTCTATTGCCTTAGTTCTTTGAGACTTTCTCATCACAAATTCAAGCCGTTCTCATTGGATTAAAGGTGGCTTTCTTTACGTAAAAACAAACTTACCTCTTTAATTGAAAATAGTGGCATGCAAAGGTGACCGATAGGATGCAGTTAAACGAAAAAAAAAAAAAAATTATAGAATGGAACTTGAAATGGAAAAGTCTTGTTATTTTTTGATCACATATTGCTAATGGGCGAGGGAGAAGAAATAGGTTTGAAAATGGAATGTAATACCAGCGCAATATGGTAAAGATCGCAACTTACAAAATGCATAGCAATAAGCAAAAAATATTGAACTGAAATTTGGCAAACGTATGCCTTACGGGAAGAATCTTCAAAAGTCCCTATGGCCGTGCCCATAAACATGTGGAGGTACTTTGGAAAAATTGACCTGAAGACTCTGCGACTAAGCTAAAAAATTGAAAAGATTTAAGGGAACACCATATATATTTGTTAACTTGCAACACGAAACACATAAGTGCTTATTAAGGTCAGAGCACAAATACGAATTGAAATTTACTCTGTTCAACCCCCGAATGATATTAATGCCACAGTACTTATCTAGCTTTCCAAAACACAAACAAGGAAAACAAAAACTGCATCTTATATGTTTTTGTTTTCCACGTACTTCCACTTAGAGACATAAAGAGCTTCACCGGGAAAACCTGATTTATGACTTTGCGTTTAAGTTAACAAATTTGATAAGGAAGACATACGTACGTATGCCATTAATATCGTATAGAATTATGACAATTAGTTTCTTCTTCATATTTAAGAAATCTGACACTCTTTCAACCATCCCCACCACTATCATCATATGGTTGTTGTCATGTGCTTCTCTTGTTCTTTATTACCTCAAACTGTTTTTTACAAGTCATTGCTTCTCTCATTGAATTGCATTTTAATCTGCAGAAGGCAAGCTAAGCGAAGGTGGTAGGAAAAACGCCTTTTATTTTATCTTAAAATCAAATTAATTCCTTTTCAACGGCATAAATTACATTTTCCCATAAATGAAATGAAATTTCGCAAACAAAGCATGCAGCAAATACAATTACATTTTGATCAACTGCGGCGATTATTGTGGGATAAGTGCGCCGAGTGCAAGCCGATTGTTTTTACTAATAAAGACATGACAGAAGATGACATGAGCCAGCCCTCGTATGTAGCATAAATAATTTATGACATACATTATTGGTTAAAAAAAAGAAAAGAAAAACAACAAAAACGAAAGAAGAAAAAAGAAAAGAAAATAATAAATAAATGTATAAATAAATAACAGATGGTGGTCCACCCATGTACGAAGAGGTGGACATTTTTTTTACTTTTCTTTCGAAAAATTTTATTCGAAATTAAATACATTTACGGGGGAATATATTTTGTCGATTTGCTTTAATGAGAGAACCTTTTAGTGTTTCGTCGTTTAAATTTATTTATTTTTTTCTATTAGACACTGGTGTCACCTACGTGTTACCTACGATGTCTGATGCAAAAACGTCTATAACATTTCAAAGTTAAAGCTGTGATGGTTTTCGGCGCCATTAATTAAAAATTTTTTTTTATACTGCTGTAGTAAAAAAATGTTTCTTTTCTTTTTGGCACTTAAACTTAATGTGTAATATGTTCGCCTTAAATGTGCAGTTCAGTTGACTACGAATAACTGCGCTCCTGTTTTGCTTATAAAGAAACATTTTTCAACAATTTTAAGGTCATTGACTTTGATTGCACCAATTAATTCGGACATTAATTGCATCAAATATAACAATTTTCTATATATATATATATATGTATATATGTTTCACTTGATACCAAGAAAAAAAAAAAAACCCGGTGTTGTACTTTGCTTTTATATATTAAGGGAGGTAAGCGATTTATTCTTCGCATTATTATTACCATTACAACAAGCAAAGCAAGCAAAAGCAAGTAAGAAAATTTACTCGGTCGTGGCCGAATCTTTCATACCCTTCACCACTAATCCTAAACAAGACAAAGAAATTAAAAGAACTGAATTTTCATGCCCATTAATATGGAGTGGGCGTGGTTGACTTTTCAAATTTTACACAACCGCGCAGACGGACAGATGAACATGCTTACCTGCATTCCGACTTTGAAACGCGTCGAGAATTTGTATACCTTATGGGGTTTGTCTGTGAAGCTTGTTTCTGCGTCTTGTAAAGGTATTGAAAAAAAATTTCATTTTGTTATGCTATAAAGTTGGATAGAAGTGCTCATTTTTTCCACTTTTGAACAGATGCTACAACATCGCCCATAGAATATTCAAATTCATTTCATATTTTGTATATTTGTCTGCTATCGCATATGAGTTAATGAGAAAACAACTAATTTTTTTTGTTCCTTTGAAAAAACAGAGGTATTCTCAGTTTATGTGACGCTGTGGGCGGTCCTTCGATCGATTTCGTCTATTTTCATTACCGATCTGTGTGCAAGAACTTGTAATGTGTTTGCTAAAATTGAAGCCAATAGCTTCATTTCTGCGGCCAGTAGAGTGTTTGCAACAAAGATGAGACGGACGGATAGACGGACATGCTGGAATCGATTTAGAATTTGATGCTGATCGAAAATATATTTTCTATATGCGATCTCTGATGGTCCCTTCTGGGCATTGCAAACGTGATGGGTGCAAAAATAATGTTCGTCCTAAGATGATTCTTGGGTGCCCACCACCATGACAATATACGTTAAATAACAAGTTTGTCACGCTCGTAATTGATTAAACAATTGTTATTTTTATCTCACCCTCAACTAAATTTCAGATCGATATTTACCCAGATTGAAGAGGAAAAAAAAACACTACAATACTCGGTTTCCTTAAAAGATAACTTTATTTCGAACGTCAAACAAAAGTTTTTGCAAAACAATTAATTAAATCAATACCTAATAGGATTATTACGAATGCCAGACATGATGAAGAGACGACTAGGTCTGACAATAAATTGCTTACGAATATGAACAAATAAAACCTGAGAACGTAGTAAAATCATCGACAAACCGTATACGCCACCATGGCTAAAAAATTATCAAAGACGAAGGCCAACAGCATATACAGCGAAAAGTTTCAAATTTTATTTGTTTTTGTTTAATTTGTTTTCATATCACGTGTGGTTTCAGCTACTACCTCATAGCCGATCATCCCGAAATTTTACATATTTCAACGCCAATTGTTCCCGTACAAATGGCAGTCGCCATGAAATTCCGGATTACCTTTCTCTTAACAATCCTCCTGGGCTGATGAGAGAGTAGATTTTGCTTTTGTTAACCTGATTAGGAAGGAGGAGTCGAGCCAGCCGCCTTGTTAAAAAAAAAAAAATTTAGCGAATGACACTTTCCACATCATTTCGTCTGTCCCTAACGGTGTCCAAAGTTTCCATTTTATATCTTCGAGCGGTACCACACCAAAAAGAAAAATGACTTCCTTATTATATTCAACCAGTTATGGAAATGTAATAAATTGTCCGAACAATATGCTTATATTCCCCTCGAATCCGAACCACTAATTACAAAATAATATCCTCAACTTCTTGTTGTGTTTTTCTTGGAAAGTGGAGATCATCAAAATAGTATTTTTTATTCTATCTGACATCTTTGTACTGAGAAATCGCCTGGACTTGTGCTTATAGTAAGTACTTCGTCAGGGAGTTAAAAACGAAGGGGTGGAATGTCTTTTGGTGAAAAAAGTTGCCATTTTTCAGATTTTGTTGTTATATTAGTAGATAGATGTTACAGGATTTTCTAGAAGGCGCAACGGTTCTTATGAAATTGTCCATGAAACGAGCCTTTCGTAGAAAGATTTATGTTTTGAGCCTATTTTGCATCGCAACCACAGACATAGACAAGCCGTAGAGACATCTAACTTTACTCCCTATTTGCCAGTAGGCGCGTCATTCCGGAAGCCTTATCTGTTAGTATAACCTGCTGCAACTGCTTTGCGACCTGCTTTATCTTTACCAAAATCGCAACTTCGTTCATTAAAGAACGAGTTTCATTGGAATTGACAGAGCCTGAGTCTCGATAAGAGTTACACAGAGGTGAAAACTTTTCGGTTGTATGTGAAACTTGTCGGAAATTGCCTTTCGTTGACAAAAAAAGTTGAATCGAGATTTTTATTCAGCACGTGATTAACCAATAAATCCCTTGACCATGGCGCATATTGAACAAGCTCATAGCGATCAAGAACACGTCCGCACGTGCAGCGGTATCCCGCTCATCTTTAACGTTTCTATGCCATGTTTCCCGATACGTTTTAGTGCCCATAAGATTGTAGTTGCAGCATATTATTTGAAACACGATTGGCGTACTACTTGGTGGCCGCATAGTTTCTAGTATTTCTTGAACGGATACAAGTGTCAGATTTTGGACAAAATACGCCACAAATCAAGGGCATTCGATCGATTACCTGTTCCTGAGGGAATTTTTCGCAACCGCTTCTCTTCGCTCCTTGCTTTTCGTCTATTGCCAGACTGATACCGAAATGTTCTGTTGCAATGACTTGATTGCTTAAATCGAGTCCAAAATATCTATAAAAATCTTTTATGAAATGAAAAAAAAAAAAAAAAAAAAAAACAGCGTCTTTTCATCGACTATACATTTATATGAGAGCGCGGCAAGTAAAGCAAGCGAATTTTCATGTTTGTGTCTTTTTGTCTCTCTTTAAGAAAATGCACAAAGTTTGTGTTAATGGGTGTGTGGGTGTGTATTCAGCGAAGATAATTTGAAATTTATTGTTCCCATTATTTACAAATAAACAAATTTGCTTTTTATTGTAAAAAGGAAAATTTAAATTTATTCATAAAAATGGAAACATTCAAGCGAGATTCCATCATCCTCATAATATTCCATCGTACAATTGCGCACGCACACACACACACACACACGGGTACACCGACAAGCAATTATTTTCATTTAGTGAAAAGAAAAGAAGAAAAATTTGTTTTTTTTGTTTCGTTTCCCTCCAAAGTAATATAAAGAAAAATAAGAAAACATAATCACATTAATCTCTTTAGAGAAAGAAGTAAGGTAGAAAAAATGAAAAGAAAACAACAACAAAAAATAAATAAATAAAGGCAGAAAAAATACGAAGCAACGAAAACCGAAAGCTTTTATTAGACGCATAAAAAAATGCTCGCGAGAGTGGAAAAAAGGCATAACAGAAAAATCTCTCTATTATTGTTTTCCTTTTGAATCCGTAAAATAAAAACAATGCTTTGCATATATGAGAACAAGAAGAAGAAGAAGAAGAAAAAAAAAAACAAAAAGAAAACAATAACAATAACAAGCTGGCAGCACAAATTGTGCGAAAATACAAGGTCAATGTTTTTGTCTGCAACAAACAAACACACGCACAAAAGTGGTATTACACTTGATAACGTACACTGACTGTGTAATATACAGGTGTAATTAAAATATATTTAAGTTCACACATACACAAGAAAGGAAAATTCTGATACTCACTCACATACACGTATGTATATATGTATATGAATAAAAACACTCGTGTCACTACTAATGCCACTACTACTGCTCATAATGTTCATAACCATTGCAAGGGTAATTAGACCTCAATGCATGTAACGTGCATGCATATGTGAACGGAAAGCGTTAAATAGGTACGAGTTAATCCAGCCAGAAAACCTTTTCATAGCATATTTTTCGATAGAAGATATTCAAGAAGTTTCAAGCTCGATATCTGCTGCATTCGCCTACAAATTTCTTGACGAAACCATATTAAATATCTTTCGTCGAGTCGCATATTATCTCGCGCATATGGAATAAAAGTTAAAATTTTTTTTTTACACAAACTTCATCCATGATGCCAGGGACGAATAGTTCGAATACTTCAGTCGCGTTTCGTGACGTACATGATGAATTTCAATTCTATTCTGAACATGGCATAATCTAACGTTTAGACAATATTACGGTTAGCGAAAATGGGCTAAAAGTCTTGTGCGAAATTTTCTTTACAGCGCCATATTGTTTTCGCTCAAATTTATATTAACCTCGATTAAATCGATGCTTTATTTAATTCATTGCGAGTTATGTTCAGTTCATCAAAGGATATACGGTGGCTTAGAATGACGAAGAAGCTTCCGTTACGCTACTAATTTATTCAACGTTATCAGAATCAAGAGGTGAGGTCCGCTTCGATATATCTGCTATAAGGCTACATTTTCAATATTTTTTATTCACTGCTGGCTGGATAAAACTCGTTATTCGCTTCGTTCCTTTCCCCCAATCCTACCGACTGGTAAAAAGCAGTCTAACTAATGGCACAAGCTAAGAATAGCATTACGAATCCGCAATACATTTCTTTCTACGGCTACAACGCCACTTTAACAATAAGAACTGTTTTAAGCATTGATGTGTAATGACTAGCAAAAACAATGCTTGGCAGGCTGCCTTGTCTCGCCACTTATCAAAATAAAATATATTTTTGAAAAATACAAATGAAAAGATGGTTGGACTACTAACGTGCCAATGAATAATAACCTATTGCCTATGCCTGCCTTGTTTATTTTAAATAAATTCATTTCCAACTCATTTCCAAGAAAATTGCAGATAATTTATATTACATATGTATGTATGTTGCATGTAAATATAAAGCACTTACAATAGATAACACATTACTAAAATGAAACCGAATCCGACTACGGTCTTAAAGATCATCGTTCAAGTTAAAACATCATCCTCAGCTTTTTTTCAAAATTTTTAATGGATTTCATTTTATTAAAGTTGAAACAAACATGTCAGACTTTATTGTCAAAGCAACATACATACATACATACAAATAAACAACTGATAGTTGCTCATACTCCATAAATGCAACGTTTAAGTACTGAATTAAATGATTCAAAAGCGGCCGACTCGAGATAGATAAGAAACGCACTGGAAATGTTAGATGCCGGATTGGATGCATCATACAAAAATTCGAATCAAAGGAAGCAAGAATTTGCAGCCTTTCCTTGACCGCCTCACAGCCTTAGACCTAAAAACAGGTCTAAAGAGTAAGAAATTTGGATTCGTTACGAATTGAGGCCAAGACACGCGGAAAGCAGATTTTTCACTTGAGAAAAACTTCTTCAAATTCAAAACCCAAAGAGTTTCTTTTGCATCGAACTCGTAACTAGCAAAGCGTAAGAAATCGTAAGCCAAGTTACGCAATGCATCGACATCGCCGGAAAAGCTTTATGATGAATGGCGTGAATAACCAGTAGATAAGAATCGCGGCTATCACCACATTATTTGTGGGCTCACATTTCAGAGCGGTAGAGCATATTTGATCGTAGCCACAGTGAGTAGGCAAGCGCCAGCTAGTCTCCTATCCATCTCCAATCATTTCCCCATGTCTTTCTTTTTCCTCACTTGTTTTTGACCATCACCATACACACGACATTCGTCTGTACTTGGCGAGATCATGTGTCACTCTCTTGATCCCGCCGTGCGGTATATTGTAGAAGACCCTATCGACTACAATTGTTGCCTTCGGTCTGATTATTGCTAAAGAATGGGCCGAAATACAAACAAACAAGATCAAGTGGTTTTCCAGTGCAACTCTCCCATTCGGCGCACATTCCAAACATTATATTATTTGTACTAACCATGGCCTGACTGAGAAATATTTTCTTGTTTATCAGGAATGCGAAAAATGGGACAATTTTTTTGATTTCCTTTCAAGACTACTCATTGTTTCAAAGTCATATCGTGACTAGACATGGACAATACTGTGAATGTTTCAACATCCTTACAAAAATCAATTTATATATAAAATGCAAGAGTTTGAAACTTATTTGTATCCTTAAGATATGCCCCCGCTATTGTAAGTTTAATATGCTATGTAAGTGTAAGTATTAGATTGCATGATTATAGCATAAGGTATATGCAAAATCTGAGAACACTGATCGACCTTTTATATATATATATATATATGTCATATACCATAAGCTATGGCAGATGCATAGTATTTAATATATTTAGCTTTTACTGAAATAAACTTTTCAATAAATTACGATACATCTAATTCTCTTTTTACACGATGAACACGTTCCCAAAAAACTCGTGTCAAAAAATGGTATTAGGTAGACAGATTGCTTCCAGAATTAAAAGAGCAACTGAAACGAAGTATAGTAAACGCTATTAAAAAATCCTTGTTAGAATTCACTAAAAATTCAATTCGTGCCTAAACATTTTAATTCATTAAATATATTATAGAAAATAAATTATACTTTGAAAGAAAAAAAAACAAAATTATTATATAATAGAAAAATAAAATAATAATAATAATAATAAATATAAATATATTCATTAAAACAAATCAATTCGTGTAAAAAGAGAATTTTTTCTTTTCATAATAAATTTTTTTTGTAAATAAACTTCGTGTAAAAAGAGAATTAGGTGTAATTCTTCCATACTATATGTTACATCATATTATATATTAAATGATATGAGTATTGTAGATTATGCCACAAGCATACATACGAACAATTGCCCGATATTTGATTGCAAGCGCGCTTGATGGTCACATAGTTTATGATGCGGGGTACACGAATACTTTATTACATATACATTTGGCAGGATCTTATCGGCTTTTGTTCAAACTATTATGAATGACATGACGAAGCGTGTGTGTGTGTGTGTGTATATGTGTGTATGTATTCGTGTAGGGACTAAACGATACTATTTTATACAATTTTTTTTAAACAAAAGCTGATGAAAGCTTCTCTTGTCTAAGATTACATTTCTCAATTGTATCCTCAAGCAGTCAAGGTCTCCAAGCAGCCAAACCGAATTTGATAAGACCAAGTATTAACTATTAACTTTTGTTCATTATTGTTAAGTTAGTTACGTTGTCTATTATTAGCGCTTTTTTTAACGTTTCATTCGTCAAACTTCGGCGCAGGTAATAGTCACGTCAAAGAATACCAAATGCCAAACTACGCTGAATAAAGATTGGTTTTTTGCAAGGCGAGCAACACATGCTTCATGAGCTGAACAATGGTTTTAAAAAAAATTGACTTTATAGAATTTTCTCTATCCGAAATCGCGATGTACGCAATGTCGAGATAATCGTTCGCGTAATCGTTCAAAATCTACTCCTTCGTTTGTTTATGGGTTCTTTCTTCTCTCCCGATTATCCTAAACTACTCATGCTGCTTATCTACCTCTACAAGATTATTTTCATACTCGATCCTCAAGGCTTTCAATTGAACGACTGCAGTTCTCTAGATCGTATAGAAACCCTTTCATATTAATACCACGTTTTCCAACTCATCACCTGAACGCTCCTTTCCTATTTGTTTTGCTAGATATTCGAATGCCTTACTCTACCACTCTGAGTCTGCTAAACTCGTAATGTACATTTTGTTGCTATGAGCAAGTGATAATTGCTGAGTTTATAGAGTAAGATGATGATTACATTAGCAATCATCTGCCTGACTTGTTACATACTCACTTATGTTAGTTTCAGTTTCTTTTTGCCTGAAATGTATCTACGTAACTAGGTGATAGGTCTACTACGACTTTATATATATATATAGTAATCGTAATAAATGAAGAAATAAATCACTTCGAACATCATGTCATTGTCGATCGTTTTTCGACAGCAACAATAGCGAATTTAAAAGAAAGACAAAGAGACGGACATGTCTAAGTTTTGTTTAGTTTCTGTAAGCTCTGTGATTATGGGTAGTAGAACTTAATTAAAGAAGAACACGTTACGGGCTTGTATGAAGAATAATGCCTTTTAAATTAGAAGTTGCTGTTGCTGTTACGGTCCCAATATTCCAGTGGGCCGCGCCGCGTTTTTCGAACAACGAATAACTGATATACATAACGAATATGCTTGCTTAGAAGATAACAGTTACACGATTGTTCTCACGAAAAGAATAAAAAAAATAAATAAAAAAATGTAGTGGTAAAAAAAAAAAAGTGCAATTATTTTGGTATTAAAATTTTATTGTTAACTGCGAAAAGCGCAAACTATGAGAAATGAAAGAAAAAGTAAAAAAAAAAAAAAGGAGGAAATGAAGCATTTATTAACGGCCCACCACACGCAATAACCAACTGACGCAGACGAATGACCATAAACGACGAACCAGCTGTTTGTGTTGAATACACAGAAATATGGGAAAACAAATCAGGAAAGGACTAAATGCGCATACGCCAAACTGTCGAAGAGAAAGGCGCATTGTAAAGCTGAGAGATAGGAGCCGTGTATATGCATGCATTTATTAAAATATTCTCAAACGAAAAGCTACTAAAAAACACCTGCTGAAAGCTTTCACATTTTTGTTGTTGTTGTTTTTTTTCGTGGCCTACGTATGGCTTCGCACAAGTTGATGATGGCGGATAAAAGAACGTAAGGAATAAATTTGCAATAAACAAAAAAAAAAAAATAATTTGAGACAAGCGAGAGAAGAAAAGCTTTCATATGTAATATATTATTGCATTTAATAAACGGACAATTGTGGCCACACGGCATACAGTTTACACATACCACTACCATTAACCCAACTATACTACCACAATAACAATAACAATAATAACAATAACATGAAAAACGAACAAAAAGCAAAATAAATTTGAAAGCGTAGATAGAAAGACCAAAATCAAATTAGTTATAGAAGAAAAATATAGGAATATTTTCGCGCTGATTTCTTCAGTTATCAACAAAACGAGCAACAGTCAAGTCGTCGCATAAAACAAAAAAAAAAAAAAAAGATCGGATATCAGATTGCCTGAGCAATTTACAAGTTTATGCAACGGAATGTTTTTAACGTAAAAAAATATATATATATACATATATATATATATCTATATAATAATAATAATAATAGTAATAATTGCGTTGTTTTTTCTTTTTTTTTTTTAATAAGAAAAATAATTTTAATAAAATTCCTAAACAAATACACGGGGAAAAAAATATACATAAGAGAAAAAGTGAATTTCTTTATATAAAAAAACCTAAATATTTTTTACTTGAAAGAAAATAAATAATATTGTAAAATAAAATAGTGAAGATTTTTTTAAGTACGGTGAGAATTAATTAAAAAGAGAAATTATATGAAAAAAAAAATCGAAATTAATTAGAAATTAGTTTTTTTTTGTTTTTTTTTTTTTGGTTTTTTTCATTGCCATTATCAATGAAAGACAAACAAAAAGGTAAACAAAGAAGAAAATTCGAAAATAAGTTTAAATAAAAGTGGATAAGTTTATTATTAAAAATTAATTTTTATACATAATAATATACTAATAATAAATACTAATCAATAAATAAAGTAAAATTGATGTTACATTAAACGAACTTTATACGCGCCTTAAGGCGAATCTCTTCTTTTTTTTTGTACGCATCCATCCATCCATCCATCATCTACGCCCGAACTATTACACATTTGTTATTTTAAATCAGTTTAATGCATCTGTCGATAAATATGACGGTAAAGCTTAAGCACCAGTAGTAGATGCTTAGAGCATCCACCAATTTTGCAAAACGTTGTTGTAGATTTATTACTAAACCAGAGTACATTAGTTTTGTTATTTTCTTTGTAACAACGAGAAGTTGTTAGGCGCAATAGTAACCCGTTCTTAAAAAAGCATGTGTTGTTCTGAATTAGGACGTTAGTGTAGTTCGACATGAAAATGTCTATCCGTCCATTTAATATTGACAACATATAGCAAGAGATTTGAGATAATTACAGGTTTTCCTTAGAATGGATTTGATTTGCCCACAAACAGGTCAACAATATGTAAAAAAAAATCTCCAGCAAATTTTCAAAATTACATAACTAACTGATCAAGTCCGCCCGAGAAATGAATATTTTTATTTATTTTTATCAATAAATTTCTTGCTTTGGCCGCTTGTAAAAGGAACCTTCGAAGCCTAAGCAATATTTTAGATTATTCTACGCTACATCCACATCCACCCTAAGTGAGCTTATGATCAGGTCTTTGGTCGCGAAGAATATAGAAAGTAGAACGATACAATTTGGTTCATATATTCTTAGCATGCGGCCAATAATGCAAGTTTAACATTTTACTATAATCCACTTATAAATCCTATTATAGAAGTATACAAAGATACAATTTGATACAAAGATTTATCGTATTGCCACCAAAATGCTTCTTATTGGTCAAATGGTACATCCGCTTGTTCTATCCATACTATTAAGTGATTGGAATCTCAATGTCTACAGACATTTTTCAATTCACATGCAGTATCGGTTGTGCGCCAAACTCACTGCTCTTAGTCTATTCGATGAGTTCGCAATTCTGATGTCAAAATATTGCCTTCAACCCGTGCTTAATTTTTTCCTCCGCCTTGTTAAAGTTTACAGTAAATTCAATCAAGCAAGTAAAACCGGCATCCCCGCCCGCATTGTAGGCTTTTGATCAAAGTGAACAGTGATCGTTTTAGCTCAGATCGCGCATCTCACGAGCGATATCAACCTTTTGAAATCGCTGTGAAACTGTGGCTTTTCGTTTTTTTTTTTTTTTTTTTTGATCACTTTCATCAAGTTTACTTTAAAAACCTCTTAAAATGGAATAGGGGTTCGGCAGACAAGCTCATTATATAAATAAGAAGACGAAGCATTTTTGTGTGGCCAACGATATTTTTAAAGTATTGTACATTAAGGACATGTGGTATTAATCTAACGAGATACGATTATCGCGCTGCGCTCTCTTGAGGAGAAACTCATATACGTTTGCGTATGGACATTTTATCATTTTTTAATTTTTTTTGTAGTTTTTTTTTTTTTTGTACCCATCAAAAAAGTATTAGAAGGCGTATTAGTAGGCGCATCATGGCAAAACTTCTCCACATTGCGCTCAAAAGTAAAATATTGTCACTTAATAAAATTCCTAGCAAGCATTGCACTCAAATTTGTTTAAAAAAAAAAAAGATCAAAAAAACATTTCCAACGATCCTTGTTGCGCCCGCAACAATCAAAGAATATACCTTGTAGCCTATATGGAATTTAAAACTGAATACAAAATCTTTGCTGGAATCAGAAAACGATTATATAAAAACTACATTGGTCGTCTAAATTATGTCACATTTATTCTCTTATCTTTGGTGTGAATGTGTGTGAGTATCAAAGTTTCACCCTCAAGCAAGTGTAACTTAATATGCCTTAACTTCAATTATAGTAAGTCAGGGGGAAAATGCATGCGACACTCGGATTGACTTGTGAGATGACCACCCTTTGATTCGGAATCATTTTTTTCCATCTCTTCGTTTTTTCATCAATTTTTCTGATATCTGCTCATGTATTTTTGTATTTAGTTTATAAATATATTGACAAAATTTAGTTTTAGCGTACTTCACATATATTGGCCTAGGGACTCGAAAGCGATTGAAAATAAATCAAAGCGAACGATCACTACGAACAACAATTTGCTGCTCCTAACATTTCTTCGAAAATGAGTGTGAGAAACCTAAACCGATTGTGAGGCAGTTCTTTAAAGTCCATTTCTATACAATCATTGTGACAAACATGAAGTGCGGAATTTTCACGCGTTTTCTCCGACTTTTACGGAACCCTATGGATACAATGTTAATAGAGTGTCCCTCTCTAACCGAGGATCGGCCATCGAGACGTATTGCTTTCATCTAAGCTTTCAACAGTTCCGCTCACTAACAGTTCACTCTCTGTAGATTTAGTCGAAAATACAGTATCGTCTTCCTGGCAAAGAAAGCGATACGATAAATGATGCTCTAGTGATAATCTTTTGCGATTGGGATTTCGAAAATATATCCATTTTTTATTTCCAATTGCGCTACAGTGTAAAAATAGTTCTGTTCTTTTGCATCACTCGAGTAAAAGAAAAAGAAAGTTATTCGCGAATGCGGTTTATTTAGCAAAACAATACTAAAGGAAGAAAATCCCTTTCAATTCATCACTTACATGCGCGTTTGACACTTGTTGATGTCGCAGCAAAATACCGTATATGTCACATTGCACTGATGCGGCATTTGTTTCTCAAATCCGCAATTCAAATTAGTACACGCAACAAGTTGGAATTTTTAATACTTCATGACTGCAAAAATTCGTTGATTTTTTTCCCAATGAAAAGCTTTGAATGAAAATATTAAAAATTCTTGGACCAAAATTGTTAAACAACAATAATAATAAGATTTTGTGCCGTCTTAAACGAACGTGAAAAACCAAATTCTATTTCTAGAAGAGAAGAGAGAGAGAGAATAACGATTTGAAATACAAATTTACTCTGCGATAGCTTTCGACGAAATTATTCTGTTTCTCTGACTCTTTTCACGTGATTCCGCAGGATTCCCACAAAAAGTGACTCTATGTAGTGGAACAAGGTATAGAATAAGCAAAGCAAATTCTTTGAATACTAATTTAAGACTACGTCGGTTCACATTTAAGGCACCATCCACATAGCAGGTTATTTTGAAAAGCCATTTTTATACCCATCACCAAAGGATGAGTGGTATATATATAAACGTTTGCAATGGCCAGAAGGAAACTTCAAAGACCCCACAAGGTAGATGTATTGATGATCAGCATCAAATTCTGAATCGATTTAAGCATGTCCGTCTGTGTTTTGGCTGCTGCATAAAAAAAGCTATCGACTTCAAATTTCGCAGCAACATTCCAAGTTCTCCCACGTCGGTTCGTAGGTCGAAGAACATGCCTAGATTATTACATAAACTGAGAACACCTCTATTTTTCATTACTCACAACCTACAACAGTTAAATCTACAATCTACTTGAAGCGCAGATTCCACGAGAAATGCTGTAGTGCCTGTGCCCTATATTATAGTGCATCAAAATTCGATCCTATTTTTAATAAATTTATGATGAACAAAAATAAGTTTGAATATAATATATATAAATACTTGAGCGCAGTTCCAAATTCGGAATGTATATCCGTCTGCCTCTATCACTTTCTCACACATTCTCCCGTTCGCCTACAAATTCGCAAAAGCATTTGAAAATGTTCCAAACCAAAGTTGAAAAACACAACCATGACTGAGAACACGTTTGCTTTCCATGTCTTTTGTTCGTTGCTCATAAACTACAACAGATGCACCATGTAAATTTCCACAAAATTGCCACAACCACGCCCATCCAACATTACCGAACGTGTAAATTTACAGTTTTACTTTGGGTTGCAACGTATAAGCTATTTAATCGTCCATCTTCCTCGACTTTTGACTCGCTTACTTCTTTGTTTGTTGTCTACTTGGATCGGTAATCATATTTTCTAATTATAATTTGAAGGAACGCTTAGTATCTTAGGAAGATTTAAAGTTTGTTTCGTTTTTTGTTTCGTTTCTAAGTCGTTTCGAGTAAGAGAGACAAGGATGGCAGGGGCGCATGATGGGCGAACTTCGTTTCATAAAACTATTGCCCTTTCTCTCTTGTTCTCTCTGCATTTCTTTAAATTTAAATTTATTTAAAATGAAATTTAATTTCGCAAAGCCCCTGATGCATCGCAATCAGATTTTCTTTCGGAAAACAATATTTTAAAAGAATAATAAAAAAAAAAAAAAAACACTTTGTAAAAAATAATATTTTCACAATAGTATTTTGGATGGAGTTTCAGTGTGTAAGACACAATTCAATGACTCTTCCCAAAGATAGTTAGTGTGCATGCTTAGTTAGAGAGACAGTCGCTTACGGTGCAAACTTCTTTAGTTTAATTTAATTCGAAGAAATCCACTTTACTAGTTGAGGAGCACTTAGGAATGTTGATGGGAAAAAAGTCCTAAAAATGGCCCCGATTAGATGTCTTCCAGAAATGAAAACCTCAAGGTTGACGCGAACCAAGTCTATTCAATATGCCCAAGCTGATGTAATCAAAAAGAATTCCCTTCAATTTGCATTTGCATTGCGTTCGAAACAATTTCATATCTTTGCTAAGAAGCAGAACTTTCTTTCCGGATTCTTAGATCCAATTAATCGAACAAACACGTCTAAGTCGCCTGAGTCATTTAAAGTAACAGCTCGAAGGTAAGGAAATAAAAAACAAATTTTTGTTTTCGGCCTCAACTGTTGCCATCATGGGTGGCTCTTATATTTTTGTATTATTCAAAATTAAAGGGGGGATAGAGCGAAAGGTCGAGTCTTAGGAAAATGAAATTAAAATGTATCTGCGACCACAAAACAAGCCTTTCCTTTTAAGCAACAACGTGTATTTTGTGGCTAGAAAATTCTACTGATCTTAATATTTACTATACTTGATAAAAAAGAAGGGACAGAAGGAGGACACAGACACGTATGATAATTTCTCGGGGAGACGTTAAAAAATGAATGTGCTAAACCTATGAATTAGAGAATTGCCACCTCTCGGCCCAATATATTTGCGTTCTGAATTGGATTAAGCTCAACTTCTCGTTAGGGGAATCATTACGGACCGCAAAACAAGAAATCAACAACTGAACTGAAACAGATAGCAGAGGGCGCGTATTTTCCAGTCGCCTGACGTCCAGTTTACCAATGGCGTACGCATTATATCTTCGGATTTTATCTCTGAACCACTAGATTGCTCGATGGTATATCTTCTCGTTCACCGTCCCGTGTATGCAGTTTTACCAGCACTATTGCGGCGTTTGTTAGCTCTTCGTGGAGTATCGGTTGGTGCTTTGGTGCCTGTGCCTGTTGTATTACTCGCATTATTGTTCGTGTAACATTTTGTTTTGAGTGATTCTGTTATCCATAGCTTCTGTAGCCATAGCTTTATGAAAACTTATAAATTCCCATAAGGGCTAGTTTTGCTCTTTTACAATATTTGTCACATATCTTGAAAATGTATTGCATTCTTAGGCGAATTTAAAAAATATCGCAGAACCAGTTTCGACTGGTAACTTGTGAACTAATCAGCGGAATGTCGTGAAACTTTGACACTTTTCTAACAATCATATGACGGGCACACATCTGTATATCAGCCATATCATTGTATCGCATTCATAGTTCCAGTTCACCGATTTGAAAATAAAAATAATTTTGAAAAGAAAATCTTTCTACACATTTGTCAATGACTTGTCCTCGATTCTAAATACACGAAATTTATCATATATACATATATACTTATATCCTGGCTATGGAGAAATCTATTATGAAAAATAATAAGGATCGGTCGATTACTGTCTATTATTATCAATATTTATTATGTTGTTTCTTTAACTCAACTGCAAAGGTCAAGAATATTGATTGACTTGATTGATTTATTTAGGAGGATTATGTTGTTTCTCAATCAATTATCTCTCAAAGATAATTAATGAATTTTTTGAAATATATATAGCAAAGTCGGACTTGTAACAATAATAATAAATGCAATTAATGAGCCCAGAGAGTACAAAATGCTGTGTGAGGAGGAACTCCAACACTTGTTGTTTTGGTTGTTGTCTCGTAAGTGCTTAAAGGGGAAGAATAGTAAATAGTAAAATGAAAACAGTTTATAACTGCTTCCTCTCCTCCTCTTCTTCTTAGCGCTTCCCTTCTCATTTGCTTTGTTCTCCCATAAATAATATATAATCCTGGCGTGTTAAAATTTTTTTAATAAAACAAAGTCACTTCGAATTAACGCCGAGAGAAAGAAAACAAACAAACGTCACAAACAAATAAGGAGACGACGAACAAACATAAAGTGTGACAATCTTGAAATCTTTATGACTTTATGAACTTGACGGTGTTGAAAAAAATTTAGCAGTCGATCTAATATATTTATGTGTACGTACATACATACGTACGCACGTACGTACGTACGTACCTCTTCTCCGTGCCTTATGCATGCATTTACATTTTACTGACTTGTTCTGTTCACAAGGTTATGCCGACAGAATACATTAATAGTTGTTTTTGGAATGAATAACAAACAGCATTATATTTTAGTGCACAAATTCTTCTTGGATAATAATATTCAAGTTTTTACCCTTTAGCCGCTTGCTTTCCTTGTTGGTATTTGCTCAATGTCTCGCAAAAATATATAGTTAAGCCAGTGGAAACGAATAGGACGAAAAACAAGAACAAGAAGAAAGAAAAAGAAACAAAAGCGAAAAGCAATAGTATCTGTGTTTGTTCACACATACATTTAGAAATTTCTTCTAAAATTTATGCGAAAAAATGAAAAGAAGCGAGTGATGGGGGAGTTGTGCGCGTGTTGAGAATAGACTAGAATTTGTAAAATATTTGGATATTTAAAATATTTTGTGCATACCTGTCTAACACAAACATACAAATCTGTTACAAAACTGCTGCAGCATCTGTTGACATCATTAATATCACTATTGTGTATGTGAGTGTTGAGATTTGTACAAATTTCAACTCTTGTTTACTTGATTTTTACATATATCATTCGAATATATATTTCCATATATATATATACATATCCGTATATATACATATTTGCAGGTTATCTTGGTAATTTCCTTACAAAAGGTCTAAGAACCAATCAATTAGAAGTGAATACCGATGAAAGGACATTGCGACCAATAGCTCGTCTTAAAGAACCGCGTGAGCTTTTTGCACTGCCAAAAGATAAGGAACATGGCTGCTCACAACAGGCCCCCCGATGGCCAATCGAATGCCAGGTATGTGTTGAATATTTTTATTTATTTTATTTATTAATTTTTTTTTTTTTTTTTCTTTCGTTTCATTAAACTGAAGTTTTTGAGTAATCATTACATTTGTGTTTACATTTACATTATAACTCTGGGATGCAAAAATTTTTTAAAATCTTAGGTACTTGAATTCATTTCCATCGCGTCATTTTTGATTTCTTTAAATCTTTAGTTGGACTTGTTACATCATACCACGCCTTCTAAGTGAAATTTTTGAAATCAGAAAACTTGCTGCAACTTCAGCTTATGCTTATTTAATGGACGCCCATTCTCCCACAAGATATTTGTATGGTGGAGTATTTCGATTCATTGCTAATTTAATGTTCATCGGCGAATGCCCTCTTATTATGTATAGGACTCAACCAAACAGGTTATATTATACTTGAAGAAAAATAAGCTCTTGAAGAGTTTTTTACAACCAAACAGCGTTTCCGGAAGGCGTCACTACATTGTTGTGTTATTTTACCGAAAACTGCTGCAGAATAATAAGAAAAGAGCTTGCGGAAGAAATGATTTATCGAAACTTACATATATGAAAATATTTGCTTGGTTGTTTATAATGTTTAAGGCTGGGAAGATCACTAAGTTTAAATTCGAACGAAGCCTAAATATTTTATCCGAAGTAAATTCTCAAAGAATATCGCTTAAAAGCCGACGTAAATCATCTAACAGACTGACAAAGACTTTAAGATTTGACAAAGCTATTGCGCCGAACTCATACAGATTATAAAAACCAATTAACATTTTCCCAGATTTTAAAGAGAAAATTTCCCGCATAGTATTATGGTTAGTAAAGAAAAGTGAACGAAAGAAAAGTGGAGAGAGGAGAGCAGTCAACAAAATCAAATAATCATACCTTTAACTATACCGCATCTCTGTATGTAGTGGCGTCGACAGGACTGCTTTTGGCGGTAAATCAACCAACTGATGGTCAATAGTGAATGGGCAGTTATAGCGATTGAACTTATTGCTCCAAAATAAAAAAAGGGCTGCAAAAGTTATGACGCAAGACGTGATAAATTAATTTTGCGGAAATATTTTTGACCATAAAACAATTTTTCAATCTCTTGATTTGGTACACTTTGCAGATATCGCAACTGTTAGTGATCGCTTACATCAATTAATCTTCAGAGACATCCAGAAATGACTCAATTTTATAGACCAAATAATCTTAAGAAAGGAAAGGAAATTAATTCAATTTTTTTGGGGTAGAGGGTATATTAGGACTTAGGAAAGACTCTCCGATTACACCGAGCGATTTAGACCTTTTTCTGAATCGATTTAAGCTTGTCTGTCTGTCGATCTATCGACCATTGTCACCACCTGCGAATGTTTCATGCTTTCATTATTTTGAATTGTTGTTCTGCAATGAAAACGCGTTGCTCTCTCCTCGTCTAATAATCCACTTTTTGTAACCATAAAGTCACAGCTGTCAAACTCTTCATGGCGTCAAATTCAAGTTTTACGTAAATTTTGGTACGTCCTGTACAAGCGTGGTACTGAGCCGAGACAGTTTATTTTCATAAATAACGAAAGTCTTTAAACTAAGAAACCTGTTCGCTGAGCAACACCCCACAAACATCTCAAGCCACAATGCACTTTTTCTGCTGTTTTCTACCAAAATTGACAGAAAATGGAAACAACTACAATACAATAAGAAGACACAACATTGTTTCCTTTACGACTAGTGATCGATCGCAATGCCGCAGTATATACCTCGAAGAATGTGCACAAGATGTCATTCCGTCTTATAAACGAATCTATAGAATTTTCAACTGCACTTTGACGACCGCAGCA